>JALIZH010030410.1:0-13129 GCA_030522465.1 Rhipicephalus appendiculatus | reverse complement strand
GCTGCTCTCTTATTTCTCTGTCTCCGCCCTACGTGTTGTTTACTAATTCTGCTATCAAAGCAGCTCTAGCTGTTCTTACTTTTCCAATGATAAATACAGCACGTTTTGGCTACAATATTAATTTTGTTAGAAGAATATAATGTGCATAATAGCAGAAAAGTTCACATTACCAACGACCGTGGTGTTCTGCAAAAACGTCTTCTCGTGCTGGGAGGATAAGTAAGGATCTGTTCACTAATTGCCACTTGAAGCCTCAGGTATAACTGAATGATAGATTGTGTAGGGTCGCGTGAATTGATTTCCTATTAAAATTATGGCATCGGAGCCCAAAACAGCTTTTCTAAAGCCCTTGTTCAAGAAGATTCCCTTGGGTCGAGCTTCATCGTACAAAGCAGTAAAACTAAATACAGTCGTATACACAACGTAGCGTCTATATAACTTTTTTGAATTGTCACTGCATGAAAATAAATGGGTGGGCACATGTTCAACCTACGCAGTAGCAACACTCGCGCGCACCGGTATAACACCGGGAGCGATCGAATTTTACTACGGATGCTCAAGGTTATGAAGCGCGCGTGGCGTAGCTTCTTTCCCCCTTGCCATCCCTCTCTGTGCAGCTTCCAGCTCACTCCTCGAGACGTAAGAGGAAGAGCTTAAACAATGGGGCAAGTCCCAGTAAATCCGCTTGTACTTGACCGATCCGAAAATAATTCCAAGGATAGATTCGTGAAAAATGCAAAACTTAGCTCTGTGAATGATTACTTGAGAAAGTGGTTCAATACCTTTTCTTATTGTAAAAATGTGCCCGCGTACACTATGAAATTCTTCTATATCCCTCTGAGATTCAGAAAGAAACTGTTCCCTGGCTTAAATGTGTTGTCACACACTTGGAAATACAGATACATGATTACACAACTAATTACAGTTATTGCTCAACGAATAAGTAATCCCTGAAATGCGTGAGTTTCATTGCAGTGCAACTTCTCGCTTATGGCAAAACCGTTTTAATTACACTTTTCATTCAAACAGATCGTACAGTGAGTACGCAGGATAAGTAGGCATACTATTATAACGTGCAAAATTTAATCAGTGCATTAAAACACGTACCGTGCACTCTGGCCCCAGTCCCACTGGAATTATTTGTAAGCGTGTGGTAGCACAGGAGGTCGTGCACCCCACTTGTATCTGTGTATACAGCACATAAAATAATAATGATTACGATTTTCACGCAGGCTGTTAACTTTTCTGGTGCTTCTCTTTATAAGCGTTTATTACTGCATCCTGCAACGAAGACTAGCGCTTTCTTTTGCGTTCATTTGAAATACATTATAAAAGGCTGCATTGGCCTTTGCCTATTATCGTTTAATATTTCGCTTTTGTGATGCTGTTTCCAGTGCCCCTGCAATTACACGGATCCTTAATCCAAGTTTCTACCGACACGTTTCGTGTCACCGTAGGTTCCATACAATCTCAAGATGCACGAACTAAAGGGAAGGAAATCAGGCGCCTCTTTCATTGTTCGACGCATCCTAATAAAGTAAGCAGATGAAATCGAGGACATAATAATGCTTGTTATTTATGGTTTATAATTGAAGGGAACTAACAACGCAAAGGAAATGCATCCACACAAAGGAAATGCAAGCGCTCGCTTCCATAGCCCTATTCGGATATGGAAGCGAGCGCTTGCCCTCCACCTCATGAGTTATTTCTGTACGTGCATAATCGCCATTGTTACCCAGCGCCAATAATAGCAGGGAAAGAAATTAGGAGCATTCCCTTTTCGCTATCTGGTGCTACATAATGCGGCATCTATACCAGGTACACAAAATTTTGAACGCCATCTTTAAACAACACATCTACCGGAACACGATCTTCGTGCAGAAATGACCGCAAAAATGGCAGTAGATTGTGGGGTCTGTCTCATTATTAGAAAAAGCATATATAAGCCTTACGAATTTAAGGAATCCATAAGAGGCATTATTTGTGTCACTTAAGTGAAGGGTAGTAATTACGACACAAAAAAAAATTGAATCAGAGGGAGACGAGAGAACCGCTAACCTCCGGTGTCTAGGAGCACTAATGTGCAAAAACGTGTATTTTAGAGCACTATTTGTTCTTACGCAAGGTCACTTTTCAATTTTGCTTGTCTTTAATCTCAATTAATGCATACCATTAAACGTGAATTGTTGCAAGATAAGTCGAGTACAATGGCACGAAGACCACGTTTGACCAAGAAGGTTCAAACGGTGTATTGTAGTGGCAACACTGAGTTCCTTAAAGGGAAGCTGAAGAAGTTTTAGAATTCAATAAAACCTGCATTGACCAACATTCGTGTCGACGATGTCGTAATTTTGCCGGGGTTGTTGCAACAGGAGTTTTCGAATACGCGAATGAAAATTTCGCGTTGTTGTGCCCACGCAAGCGTGCCGTAAGTGTGGACGGGGAAACCTACGTCATCTTCGTTTCCTTTGGCGGAGCCGTGCTGCACTCCGACAAAAGGTTCTCGCCGCTCGTGAATCCGCACTGCGAGCGCGCTGTTTATGTGACGAAGGCTCAAGTATAGCGTAGCTGGACAGCTCTGCAGCTGGATTACGATATCTTGAATAACGACAAACAGCCGAGCACAACGCGAGCAAGCGTCTCTCGTATCTTCAACTACGCCACGGCCTCCGTGACTAACTCGTGACGAGCCTTTGCCAGAGATAATAGAGGAGGCGAAGATTTAGCAGTGCCTCTGTTGCAGATAACGCGGTATACGGATGATTGCATCAGCGCATTCGCTCAGCATTTCAAGAAGCCCAGCTGTCAGAGCCTCTGTTTTTTGCCGAAAAGTTCTGTTTGCGTTCACTTCTGAGAACTCTCACATCTCTTTTCATGTCACCAAGGTGCAACCTGTCCTTACACGCTCCAAAGCCATTAAAAAAATGAGGCTGCTTCAGCTTCCCTTTCAGAATGCAAAAAATTGTCAGGATTACTGGCAGTGCTTAAACTACGCATGCGCACTGGTAGCTTGGAATATTCTTGGGTCCACAAGCCTCTTGGGTTCCCAATTCTAAAAATGTCTATTGTTCCTCGCCCGCCTTGTTCTGTTGTCGGGTTGCTGTCAAGGCGGTTCAGTGAGAGACAACACTGGGCGGACAATACGCATGCTCTTTCAAACACTATGTGCCAACGCCGGTCTTGTATTAGCCCACTACGACAGTATTTGCCGCCGCATATCATCGTCGCCAAATTCATAGAGCTTGCGTACGCTTCACAGAACTTGTGAACTACAAACGCTTCACGAGGGATGTCCATATCGCAGACATTGCTTCTCACTCAGCATGCTGAAACTGCTTTGGAATGAGTAATCTGAATTTGTCTAGTACCCTTCCGTGAAAATTACGAAAGACGATGCCGCTGAGCATTTCGCAGTAACTACTGTCATAGCTCAGCTAGACGTAGCACGGCTACTGCAATTCGAATTGCGTCTAGTCGCGTAGGTGCCCAGCCGCCACAGGCAGGCACCTTGCTCTTCAGAACTGGTGGCGAACACTTTGAAAAAACCGAAAATGAGGGTGGTGATGGTGGTTCTTTGAAGGGGGTAGGGGGGGCGATGGCTGCGTAAAGACCAGAATGCACACTGGAACTTTAGCGCACACACACGAGGACACACAAGAAAGGAATACACGGACCAGCGCATGCACAGTGCTCATGAGGTGCGGAAAAAGAGTATATATTCTGGTTTCTTAGTGAATAAAAAATCAGTTCATAGAAACTGCTCTGGTCCGTGTGTTCCTTTCTTGTGTGTCCTCGTGTGTGTGCGCTAAAGTTCCAGTGTGCAGCTAAACCAACTAGCCCGCTTATCGGTATTATTGCAGACCAGAATGCGTTTTTGCAGCGTCGCCTGAATGATAGCCAGCAGCCCTCGAAGTCGCCATAACTGCTGTACACTTAATCGTTATCTGTCGCTGTTGGAGGCGGCTGTTACTCAAAAAGTTCTTAGAGATAAGATGACACACAACAAGCGAAGCGCGCACTTACTGCCTGTGTAATATTGGCTGCCACCGCGCAATATAAAGTGAGAAAACATTGGAATACACAGTACTACTTGAAAAGCTCCTTGAACGTCGACCGTAACATAATTCTGGGTTTCCAAAAAATATTTTCCTGCAGGGCATAAGCCTGTTAGGATCTGCAACCTAATTTTTGATTGTGTGTGGCGGGAGAGGAGGTTCTTATACAGCCGACATTTGTAAATATAAAAAGTGTTTCAAGAAGGCTTCGAAAATGCTCAAATTTGAGAGATATGAGATATTGGCTGAGTACCTGAATAGTTGCTTCTGGGGCGGCAAACATGTTTGGATGACTAGAGATATCAGTTGCGGCAGTAATTGAAGTAATTAGATTATTTTACTTTTTAATTTGAGGAGACAGGAGGTCGGGTCAAAATGTAGAATTGGAGCCTTTCCTGCGAGAGCGGATTGCTGCTTAGAAATTTACAAAATTGGAGGACCCTTAAGCTTCACCTTTAAGAGTTGACGCGATAGCGATATCCTGTCCCTAGTGCGTACTTCAATCACTTAGTGCATACTATGTAACAGGTAGGATGCTTAAAACCACGAGCAATTATGCGCGGGAAATTCGGAAAATGTTTTCGAACTTGCTATGCACCCACTACGTGGTCTTAAGGGAGAGAGAGAATTATTTATTAGAAGGCAGAGAGGTCGGCCTGAGCTAGTTCGCTATAGCCTGCTACTCTGCACAGGGGAAGAGGGACAAGGGGAAAAAAGAAGTGGTGAAGGGTGACGATGGAGAGAGAAACAGGTTATGCGTATATACAATAAACACACAGCATTGTGGCTTCTCTAGAGTCTAGCGTCCAGTCCTGTACTATTTAGGAATACGCGTAGTAACGTGTGTGCCTTTTGTAATTTGTGCGCGGCTCTGAACCACAATGTTGTTATGATATTCACATGTTCTGACGCCCGATGACAATGTACGCTTGTACCACGCAATATTACTGCGATATTACATGTTGTATTGTGACGCCTGTATACAGGAGGGGTGTGTTTGTAAAGCATGAAAGTTATTTTCACTGCAATTCCCAGCAGAGGAAGTTGTTTTATGCGCAATCCCAAGAAGAAGCATGGCTGTATGGTAGAACACCTGCTTCCCACGCAGACGACCTGGGTTCGATCCTGATTCGGACCCGGAAAGTTTTATTGCTTATTTTATTTGCATCGTTCGCGATTTTCCTGTCACGGACAAGATCATGATATTTCGCTCACAACCAACGACGCCGACGCCGGAATTTCGGCGAAACTAGCCTCTTTAACGCTATCGCGTTAAAAAGAAAGCGAGCGCTGGTAATTTTAGGAGAGCTGAAATCTGACCGCCGGCGCAATCGAAAGCAAAACTACGAAGAACGCAATTCATATTTTTCCACAACATCCAGAATGAGTGAGCGTCCTTATATCAACCATGGGTAGACTTTGTTTAGCGGATGTGCTGGCTGCGCATGTGATTAAGGCGTGCATGGTTCACCTGCGCTAACAAATGTAGAAGCACTATGACACCACTGCAGTCGTCGTCGTGAACAGCGATGCTATTCTTGTCGCTGGCTAGCTGCGCTTGTCGGCGGTTCGGTTTGAGTTTCACCGGTGAATTTCATAAAATTCGATTACTGCACAACAATTAGAAGAGGCCGCTTTTTTAAAATCTGGAAGCGGTTATGGGCTATAGCAGAAAGGACTTCGATTCCCCTATTTGACTCGGCTATTTATCTCCATTAACTAAAGGGTAATTATTATTTATTTCTTTACTGGCGTAATTGATGTCCCAAGCCACATAAGATGTCTGCCACCACAGAAAAAGTATTTGTGAAAGGAGCAAGCAAATAATCGATTTTCCTCCTTTTCGAGAAATTTCGGACACGTTTCTTTGAGGCGTTGTTGATAACGTATTTCTAGGTGCATCTTTCAAAACTTCATTTTCCTTTGGAAAATTGCGATACTCCACGTTTAACGTTATTTTTCTGCTAATGTACTTCGCTTCGAATGAGATGACGGGAAGCACGCAATGTTTTTCATCGACATTTTATGCGCGATCTACTTAAAGTACAATGATTTGCTTAGGCAGAAGATCAGGGGAAGCTGGATGGTTGAAAAGATGGAAAATTATTGAACTCGCGGGGTCCTGGTGTTAATGTTCCGGCAAACGGTATTTCCTTTAAGGCTGCAACGGGGTACATACATATGCGTCGTTTATAACGACTTGTTTAGGCATACAATTGCCAAACTGTCCTACGTAAAACTACCGAAATGCCCCTGTCACGGAAATGTTCCGTTATTACCCGTGAAAGTTTCGCTTTAGTAAGGCAGCGGCATTTTATAATAACCTTAAATGACTTGACCAAAATCAACAAAGGCCCTAAGTAAAATTATAAGTGCGAAGTTCACGAACGCCTAATGCGTAAGAAGAAGTAAGCACCGCGATTGCGGAAATTGCGTAACTTGTAGAGTGGAAATTTACATATAAAATTACAGCGCACCTAAATTCGATGGTGTTTGCGGTGTGTTAGCAAACACACTGCTCTTGATTAGGTGGGATATTTTACTGCATATGACATGATAATTATAATAATACTAATATCTTTCGAGAATGCAGCAAATTGTTGATGGTGGGGGCGAAAAAAATCAACTAAATGCTTGAATCCCTATTGAAAATCGCAGCATTGCCCACCAAAAAATTATGCTGGCAATGCTGGAAATTCTGGTGGGTATGACGGAAAATGTGGTGTACATGCTGGGAATAATGGTGGGCATCGTGGGACACCTGGTGGGTACGCCGGGTGGCTGCTGGGATAGTAGGTGGGTTGGTGGACCCTCGGTGGGTATAATGGGTAGGTGGTGGGTACACACGGATGGTGGGTGCCGGGATAAGTGGTGCGTGTGCTGGGTGGATGCAGGGACACTTCTTGATTGGTGGGAGACACAGTGGGAACAGCGGGTGGATGGAGGCATACGTGCTGGGTGCATGCTTGGTGCAATAGATGTGATAATAAAACATGATGAGGAGCGATTGGCACGTATCTTGCTGATTATGAATGCTTGGTGATCAGTTGTATTTATGATGCATCGAAGTACGCATTCGAGAAAATCTTCGATTTGTCGTGATACAACTTTGAGCTCAAGGACTTTGTGCATCAATGTTCAACGCGCATCTACCGGTATTTCCATGCAGTGGAAATGGAAGTGAGAAAAGTTCACTTCTGAACCAGCGGGAGAGGCAAGTGTTACACACGACAATTCACCTAAACCTGACCTATAACTAATCAGATAAAGCATATAAGCGACATTTTAGAAGTGTAACACTTCTAAAACGACCTTTGCGTCGCCTACATACTCGGCCTAATTGCGCAAAGGTATGGTGTCCGTTGTCACATATTGCTGTACGCGATGGTTACAAGCAACTCACTCTAACGCAAACGTATTGGTTGCTCGGCAGTGCGCTCGCATGAGTACACCGCCGAGCACGATGTACTCGCGCGATGTTTGGATGTACTCGCACGAGCACACCTGTATTACCCGTCCGGCTCCTTACCGCGTTTCAAGAATTTATCCGCCACAGCTCCCATTAGACAAATTTAAGAAAAGGGGGCCCCTATAACGTAGCTTTCGAGGTACCTATGGGCTTACGCAACCCTGCATGGCGACGTGCGTATTTGCGTACAAAGCGCGACATCCACCGCAATAATAATAATAATATTTATAAATTCCGAAGCAATCTGTGAGCGATAACACTTGTCGTATTTCATCGAGGGTGCATATCACGCACGGCACGGCAATGAAGCTGGCAGGATTGAGCCACAATTTGAACAAACATAAAGGGTCCTCAGTATCGGCAAATTGCAGCTGTCTACGCTTCGAAAGTAGCAAGATGCTAAAACGGAGCTCACCTGCTGTCAACGCTTCTTCCGTTTGGCAAACCTTCTCGTTTCTTTGAAATAATCCCAACAAGTCTGCAGGGGGGACCTCGGTGCGTAAATCTAACGGCAAAATTGTTAACACCGGCCGAAGCAAACACGTACGTACGGAAAGGAAAAAAAAAACTTTACCCATTTATTCGAATAAAACTGATTTAGAACACATTGAGAAGGAGGTAATATTCACAACATAGGCACACACATCGTTCACGAGCATTCACTTCGGTTCGCACAGACTGCCCATTTCTCTAACGCCGACGGAACAGCCACAACACGGCAACAAAACACACCGCCTGGGGCATTACTGGAATTCAGTTTTGAGGTATCCCCCCTTCCCTTGAAAACGCCAGCCGAATGGAGGGAAACTTCCGCGACCCCCGGGCTCAACCCGAGAACTGCACACAATGACTTTCACTCAGATCTCACTCACAAAATGCAAATGTACCGCACAACCACGTGTATTGAACGTACACAAATGCAAAGACGTGAAATTTAGCGAATATGTTATTGTGACGGGTAGTGTTTAGCCGAAAAGAAATTTAAGTCAAGAAAAGCCACCAGCGCGCATGCTTCCTGTCTAACACTAGTGGTACTTGTTTTTTGGGAGTCTAAATGCACAGTTGCTCTAACCTTTTGTTGTAGGAATGAGTTATACGCGCATGAATGGATAATTCAAGCATAAAAACAAGCATACCTTTGCTCCCATGACAGTCACTCATACTATGTTTATACGCATAAGGGCGTCTTTCGTTAGGTGCCCTTAAAACGTCCTCAAGTGAATTTTTGAAAGGTGCCTTTTATTTCACTTTACCTGAAGTTCTCCTCACGAAAGGCCGCTTTTACGCGCAAGGAACGGGTCGTTTGAGAATACAGGCGCGATCTTCCCGGATAGCACTAGCAGCCCCGACTGACGACTGCGAAATATAAGCAAACAGTTCCAAACAAAACGACAATTTCGCTCAACGAGTTCACATTAATTGTGCTGTTATTTTTAGTATTCCAGTATTAGGATTTCCGACGGCTTTAACGTCATCAGAGAACCCAGAATTATGTAAAAGGTAATTATGTAGAGGGGCGCGTCGCGCACGTCGTGCGACGGATGCGCGCCATTGTGCGCGCCAGCATTGGTGAAACCAACAGAGAGCGCCTGGAGGCGCAATGAAATGCGTCAGGCATATGCGACGTACCTATATTTACCCATGATTTACTGCGGACACACTTTTACTAAGTTGCTGCTCGTTGCACGAACGGTACGATTTTGTGAATTACGAAGCGGCAGAAACATACATGTATATTATATACATAGCGCATTTGCTCTGCGTAAGACGTGACACCGAGATGAAAAGGTTTTCATGTCATTTGAACTACGTATACAACGCGCGAAAAGCAATCACGGTGATTTAGATTTTGTATCGCGCATCCGCGTGATGGGGATGCGATGTCAACGCCGCACGATAGAGGAAAACGCGTCTAGTTGTACCAAGCGAGAAGTAATAAACCACATGGTTCAAAGCAGACTCGCTTTTGTATTAAAAGATACAGTTTAGGCTGAATAAAAACACTTATTAACCTGCGGATGCAAGTATCCGAAAAACGTTCGTGAATGCATGATGTGCATTATCATATTGAGGGTCACAGGCAAAACCTCACCTGAACAACTTGACAAACAATTCCGCCGCATTTGTATCACTTGCGGTAAATTTCAATGACAGATAGATGAGAGAAATATATAAGACAGTGCATTTGCCTATCGCAGCGTTAGCACGCGTGTTTGACCTATTTCTAGCAACGTACACGGCATTTTTCAGTTGATTAGTCGATACCGAAACTGAGGTGGTGGTGGCGCCCCGATCAAGGTCTATCTAGAGTTCCTGTATATGCTACCTTTCGGTAGCAGAGTTGCGCATCTGTTTTCCAAACGCCGCTAGCAACCATGCCCTGCGGAGAAGCTTGATGCACAGGCTGCGCCCGGAAAACATGGCTGCGCCGCCGACAGCGGCTGCCGTCCACCCTAGAATCTATCAAGTCACCGTCGTGCGTTCTGTAGCCCGTTAGCTACGAACTGGTGCTTTGATTTGCTTCAGATTCATGTCCTTGAGCTTCGAAAGCAAAGTATTTACGTCGATTCAGCACCGTTTTCGAAAACCATACTGAAATAATCGACGCTGTAGGCGTAGCGAGTGGCGATATGGGCGCTCCCGGAATCTCGAAGGACATGTATTACGTGTTTGTCAGTTGTTTTTTATCCTCCATAGCTGGCGCCACTTGACTTGGCGGCGGCGGCGCATGTTATTCGGCACTACGCTACGCCTTTGCGTTATCGGATAGACTAAAAAACGCTTTCGTACTCTCGTGGCACAGTCCCGGAGAGCAGGTGTTTCTTCTTTCATCGCCGGTCGTTGGCACGCCAGGCATGTCGACTGGCGATCGCCGACACGCTTCGTCGATCGGCGGAAGGCTTAAGCAAGTCGCCTGCAAAAACAAAGTGCGGCTTCGCCACATAGCTATGGTTGCTAGCCAGGCAAGATGGCGGACCTATGCGCAACTCTGCTCCCGTAGGGAGCATATACAGGAACTCTAGGTCTATCCAAATAGGTCGCGAAACTTCGGGCGAAAAGCGGTTCAGAAGCTATTGCCAGCGACATCAGCATGGGGAGTTATGGGAGCTGTGATTGAAGCGCGACTATGTTTGGAGGGCACAAACACTAACAGTGAAAAACCAGGTTTTATTCAAAGGCGAAGCAATCGCCTATGTTTAACAAATGACATTTATTTCCCCCAACAATATTATGCAGGTGCAATGAGCAAAAATTTTATGACAGTATTTTATGATTACGAAAAAATTTTTTTTCTAGCGCCCTCTGTGCACGCTATTATTACTCAGTGCAGCCCTTGCGCTGCATGGAAAGGCACGCTCGTAAAGTTCGTCTGCGATGACACACCCCCTCACGTGTTTTAGTGTTCCGCACTTGCTTGCGTTCTCTGAATTAATGTGGTGAAAATTCTAAGTTGTGCTGTGCGCGAAGTTGTGACGTGCGTTTCATCGTTGGTGAACGTCTTGAGCACAGTGCCCAATGGGCAGCGAGACGATGCGGATAACATTTAACGCCGAGTGCTTGTCTCGGTACCTGCGGGCGCCACTGTATCGGCAGCCGAGTAGGTCGTGCTCTACATGGGCTCCGAACGTTTTCACGCGTATCCCCGGAAATTCTCATCTTAGCGAATTTTCACCAATACCAGCGGATTCCTGACGTCTCGGGGAATCTCGGGACACCTTCTTCGACGTAAGTCGACCAATTTCAAGTCTTTTTCGGCAAGTTTTCCATCCCGCCACGCCCCCGGCCAGTTAAACCTAACGGGCGCTATCGCGCTCGTAATCTCTGGAAGCGGCCTCGCCGCCCGCTTCGCTGGGCGTCGAGTGCGCTCGCGCGCTGCCGGTGTGCCATGAAAGTGATCGTCGCGGGCACGGAAATTACCCCGCAAGAACTTGAAGCTAGCGAATGGCTCACGCAAGTGAACAAGAGCCGTGAAGCCCTGCACATCGAAAGGGACCACCATCCCCCCGGCTTCCGACACCCAGGACGGACGATCTTCGTCCCATAAGACCTCAAATGCCTCGAATGATGATACCGCAGCGACCGATCGCTCGCTCACACCACGCCAACGTGGGCGGCGACTAGCCCTCAACTCGGTGGCTTCAAAGCAGCCTCGACTGCCCAGCGATGCCCTCAAGCTCATCGTCCGCCCCAGGGGAGGACTCCTACTCTCCAAGATCACCAACTTTATACTATTCGAAGCGGTTTGCATTGCAGCAAACTTCGCCAAGGCCTCAGTTCGCGGCGAAGACCTTATTCAAGTAAACCCCTAAACAGAACACGTTCGCCTATTGCACCCCGGCCGTCGAACGAGCCGAACGGGTACTGCGACTTAAGGAATTGGTGATTTTCACCCACACGTACGAAATTTCGGTGTACTGCGCACCCGATGAAAGTCAAGGACGTGGTGTGATCCGGGGCGTTGACCTCCGCCTAGACCACCAAGGTATCCAAGAAGAATTACAAGATCCTCGGAACCCCTCCCATCGTTGACTTTCGCCGCCTGGGGAACACCACCGCCGTGCTGTTGACCTTCAAGAAACCTCGTGTTCCCACGTGGATCTACCTCTGCAATGCTCGTCACCGTTGCAACCTGTACAAGAAGAAGTTCGAAGTGTGTTACCGGTGCAGTGAACTTGGCCCACAGAGCTGACGTGTGTGCCAGTACAGTGATCAAGTGTCGGGGCTGCGCCATCCCGGACCCACCCAGTGATCACGTGTGTGTCCCGACGTGCCGCCTTTGCGGAAAACAGCATATCACCGGCGACAGCCGTTGTAAGGAAATCTACAGGACCCCGTATATCATAAAGCGGCGCCAATGGGAGGCCCTCCAGCAGGAGGGAAGACTCCAAGCAACAAGATCAAGCGACCCAACGGCGGGTGACCCTTAAACGCTCCCCAGTCGCTGGGACCGTCAACGGTCTGGTAGTACCCAGAGCAAGCATAGGGACCGTTCTGCCTCGCTCCCACCACTTGGGGCCGACTCTTCCCACAAGTCATCACGGCCATCGTCCCGCTCGAGGGCGCCTACCTCTGCTACTACTCCGCCAGGTCCACCGGCGGGGAAGCCACATGGATCTACAGTTTCCGGAACTCCTTCTGCGGCGGCGCCGGTGAGTACGCAGGGGAGGGACTACCAACACTACACTTGAGAAAGCCATTACTCATCTCACTGCGGTAGTCACACAGCTTGTGCACAGGGTTACAACAATAGAACAGCGCATAGGGTCCGGTGCTTTTTCACATTCACCTTCCATGACAGAAACACCCACATCCGCCCCCATGGACACTGACTCGTTGGCAGGCACAGCTCCAAAACGAAAGGCATACGAGGTGGGCGGTACACAACCGGGCGACACTCAGGACCAAATTGGAGCGCCTTACGTCAGCTCTGACTATGAGTGAAACACGCACAGACCAACGCTTCGCGGCTCTGGAAGCCACTATGGAGAAATATTTCCAAACGCTCACAGCGCAGTTCACCCAGCAACTCGACTCGTTGAGTAAAGCACTCGACGCTCGGTGCAAATCTTATGACGCTGCCCTAGGCCCCGCTTCGTCCTCGGTC
>JALIZH010030409.1:0-17001 GCA_030522465.1 Rhipicephalus appendiculatus | reverse complement strand
ACAATTATCGTTGCCAGGTTTTGGTCGAACCACAGGCAGTCACAGACGTCGCAGCCGAAGCCAAAGTGCCGCTGGAAAAACTCTCGCTGAAAGCGAGCGTTCGCCCCGACGAACGCGCTCCCGCACTCATCACGTCGACGCTGTTCGGCGCGCCGTTGCTGCAAGCGTTTGACATCGCGAGCTAACTCGGCGGCGTGGTTTGCAGGATCCGCCTCGCCACCGGCGCTTGCATTCCCGTTCGCGATTTAGCGCGGCTTGAAGGCTGCCGGATCGTCGGTACGCAGTTGCTGCCGGCACTCGGCCTCGTGGCCCCGTTCTTGTGCCCGGACTGCAGCATCGGCCCGGCGAATGCGAGCTCTCTCACGTTTTCACTGTCGGCGCTCTTCTAAAGTTGTCCGCTGTTCGGGAGTTCGTAGGATCCGTGGCTTACCCATGTGGGAAGCTCTCAGTCGAAACTGATGCGCGTGTGCTCGGCGCCACGGCTGCGACGGGATGGACGACGTCACTCACGGCCCAGCCAATGGCGCTAGAGCTTGGGTACGACGCTCACAACGACGTAACTGATAGCACAGCCAATGGAGACCGCTCGTAACACAGATGCCGAGCGGTTTTTCGTTTCTCCTAGCCATATACAGCTTTCGCTGTAAAAATACGGTAACTAAATTGTTTTTTGTCAGTTGAAATGAAAACAAACAGCCTGTTCAGAAAGCCTGCAGTTTTTTTGTGTTTGCTTGAGGAAGGTGCCGAGACCTAGGTTTTTACATCTCCTGATGCTAACAACGTGAAATTACGTTACGCTATTCATGCCGTCTGCACACAGTCTATTGTGCGCTGAACCCTCAGTCAACCAGGTTCGTTTATGAGTTGCATAAAGCATAATTCTGTAGCAACACACATTAAGTATTTTCACTCGTGCGGCAAGCGTAGAGTCAAAATCTTGCGGCGCAGAACTCAATCCACCAGTACAGAAAGCACGCACGGAGTTCTACAACTCAGCTTTAAGACATTAATGCCGCAGCCACGCATTGGACGCGTGCGCATTTCTGACTACACGAAAGCCTGTAATCACCGCAGCGCACTAGCGCACATGATAAGGCGATATTTATTTCGAGAAGGATAATCACCATACTCCTCGGAGATAGCACATCACAACAAGCGGCAGCAGCGGTAGTACTTGGCTATAAGGAGCATAGATAGCAGATATATCGACAAAAATATCTGTCGACACAGAGTGTCGCGAGCAGTAGGTCAGTCATGCGCAATGATAAACCTCGTATATATACTGCTAAGACAAGCACCCTAACAACAAACTTCACAAACGAGGCCACTGCTAACAGCTGAGAAAGGACCCTATTTGGCAAGTATTCAATCAGGAGGACCTCACATGCCGTTAAAGTGTATCTGGAACAAAAGCCACTTACCCAACTCAGTTATTCGGTCATGAGCCGTTGGGCATTGGTTGCAGTAGTCGCAACGAATCGCGCTTGCTGTGGAGTCGTCCGGTGAACAAAAACGACGTAGTGCCAACACCTACAAGAAGTTTCGTTGCAGCTGCCATGCAGCACACCCCACATGTCGCTGCTGCTCAGCGGCATCACCGGTTTGACGCAGCGCACTCAAACCCAAGGAAGCGAATGGCGAGCGAAGTTCGCAACCGCCGCCAGAAAACGGCGTGCGTCACGCGTGCTGCTCGGGCGATTCGGCGCTGCGCACTGCTCCGCACCAGTGTTGCCAGGTCGGATGAGGCGGTGTAGCCAAAAGCTAGAAAAAGCTGTACCCCAAACGTAGCCAAAGAGACAAAAAGCACAAATATTTGTAGCCAAATATAGCCATTCTTATTTCCAGTTTTATTTGATCTTACATTTTAACATTCGACTACTACGATCCTATTTGTACAAGCCGTCGTTATTGCATCAAACAGCTTGTGTTGAGGAACGTGAAAGTATCGATATTCAGGCGCTTCCTTAAGCAATGACCACACTTAATTTTTTTTTAAGTGAAAAGAAAACTCAATTCTACAAGCTGCTTCTCACTAGGCCGTTGCTTTTGGAAAGTCACCTTCAGATGCGAGGAGTTCTATCGGACCAGTTTACCATCTCTGCAGTATTTTACATATAAACCTAAACAGGGTCAAGGATTATTTTTCCGCTTTCGTAGACAAATATTATTATGATTGACTACGGCATTTGCCGCCTCCCCTGTGAATATTTATTTCATATGTCGAATTCAGTTAAGTGCCACCAATATAAAAAAGCTATCTTGTATATTTTAAATTAATGTTGTTCCGGCAGGCTAGCGCTGAGGAAGCGGTACACAGTAATGATAGTCGAAGTTTGACGTCCGACAACGACATGATTATGTAAGACGCCGTGGTGGAGGGTTCCGGAAATCGAGGACACGTGTGGTTTTTTAACGTTCACCTTATTTAAGCGCGCAGGCCTTTGTAGCATTTCGCGGTCATGGAAAGGCGGCCGCCGTGGCTGGGATTCGATCTCGCGACCTTCGGACAGAAGTCGAGCCCCATAGCCAGTAGCTGGGTTATGCGGTAGTTGAATAATTAAATTCTTTTGGTTAAGCTTGCTCCAGGCAACACACATTTCAGGCAAAGCATGAGCGACGAGCACAAGCATCGAAACATGACATTGGGTGAAACGCGTGAGCTCATTATCGATGACCACGGACAGGTGCATGACTCATCATTCTTTTCAGTTATGTTTCTCGGGCTTGTGTATCTTCCACAGCATACACCAATACCCGGGTTGCGCCTGCAATGGGATTCAAAAACCGCTAGGAAATCGCTGAAATTGCAGAAGGTTCCGCTTGGACCTATACAAATACACGTCCAACTGCTTGGCGTCCAGTCTGAAATTGCAGCCTGAAATCACGTGGCTCATAGGCTAGTACGGCCAGAGTACGGCTTCCAGAGAGGCGGAAAGGCGTTTTGCTGACGCCGTGGTGAAAATGGTCAAAGACCGATCGTGTTCGTCGCACGGTTTGCCACTCGCTCAGGCGACAAAGCGCGCGAATTTCTGGTGAATTTTGGCGATTTGGCGCCTTGAAGACAATATGTGAATGCACCTTAAGAAATTTGTTTCGGCTCGATATGAGTCACCTCTGGAGCGGTCATCATGAGGGTGCCACTCATAGCACAAACAGAGCCAAGTCGCCGATTTTCAGAACCCCAAAAATAGCCCCATAGCCAACAAGCCCAAGTCGACGCGAAAAAAATTCGCAAATGTACAGTGGGGAAGGGGATAAAGATGTACCACAAGCGACAACGTGGCTGCATCCACGTTAAAACACGATTAGACATTGCGCACGCGGTTGCATAACATGGTACAATAAATATTCAACTATTTCTTTAAGGACATGTTTTACTTTCATGTTATACCGATTCCTATGACGTAGGGATCAACCATGTTTTTTTTCACTCTCTTTATCTATTTTTTTTCTCTCTCTGGCTCTTTCTATTTTTATTCCTATTTTTCCCCCTTCTCTCTCTTTTTCTTTCGCGCTTGCTTGCTCTTTTTTCTATTTTTATACGTGGCTTTGCTTGCGTTACGCAAGCGCACTAGTTATTTTTTGCTGATGATGATAAGTGATCACCATTAAGGCGCTCAAAGAACAACAGGAACAAGACCTCTCCTTGGTGCGAGCTCGCTTTCAATATGCTAGACATGGACCGTTACTCCAAGCGACGACGACAGCATACTACAGCACACGACAGCATATGATAACCCGGCCCCCTCTAAAGTGCTCCGCACTTAAAAGCAAACGCAGCTTACACTCAAGCAGCTTGCCCACCAAAATCGACATAATCAGTAGACACTGTTAAATTAAATCAATTTATACCGCTGTGGTCCAAGCGATACCATATCCCGACTACAATTCCCGATCGACCTTACCTCGAGTCTCCGATTCAGGAAGTCGAAGTCAGAGCAACCTTCCTTAAAACTCGACACCTGGGGAGGACCAAATCACCAATGTCATGCTCAGGAACCTAGATGACCGTTGTATTTCTATTCTGACTGACTACTCCAATGAGTTCTGGGAAAAGGGACAGACACCAGCTGAATGAAACCGCGCAAAGAAAATGTTTATCCCTGAGCCTAACAAGCCCGATGTATACTGCGCGGTAGAGAACACGGAGGACAAGCAGACAAGGACAAGCGCAATGTCCGCTTGTTATCCTTGTTCTCTTCTGCGTAGTATACATCGATCATGAATCACCAAATCGCCCAATCGTCCACTTTAGGGGTGTGCGAATATGCGAAAAATTCGAATAACACATCGAATAACGCTGTATTTGATTCGGTACTCGAATAGAATGGTACATGTTCTAAAATACTCCAAATACCGAATATTTTTCAAATAGTTTTCGAATAATCAACACCGACGGGAGAACCCAAAACAACGAAACTTTGCAACAGCTAAAGGTTATTCTTCTTCTTTTAATCCCTAAAATCATCTGCACGCAGCCCAAGCTTTTACGAGATTACAGACACTATAATGACTACCGGATGCACGTGTGTCTTCTGAAAACTCCACTCTTCCTCACTCTTTACTATGCTGAAGCTGTATCGCATTAATCAGTTCCTGTCTTCAGCTTGTAATAACTGAAGGTGGGCCCTACGACTGCTCGCAGCTGCATTACTAGGAACAGATGCGTGTTGCGCTTGCGTAAATTCATTTTGCAGATATAGATTTAAACGCCGACTGTTACATTCTTTCGGTGCGGAGGCCATGTTGTGCAGACAGGTTGATCTGCTTCATTACATTTTTAGCTGTATCCATGGTGTTTAATTGAAAATTCTTTAGCTTTTGTGTCCCAATTTCGTTTAAAATCAGGCGACAAAGTCTCACATTGATAACGTTAGTGAATGCTGTATTTGAACTTACAGTTACAAAATATTACAAAGGCTCCAGTTCCTGTTGTATACGAGTTTACCTTAGTTTTCGTAAGTGTGGTCTTTTGAGTCGATTAAAACTAACTGTCATGCTCTTTGGTGAAAATTTGTGAACATTTGTTTCAAATAAAGCGTTGTGGTGTTCTGCGACAGTTTTGAAAATGGTCCACTTACTATTCGAAAACTATTCGAACAGTATTCGATTACTATTCGTATTCGATTGGGTGTCATCACTATTCGATTGGTATTCGATTCGATTCCAAAATTCACTATTCGCACACCCCTACTAATAAGCCCATTAAAGCCACAATATCCGTCCCATCTCCCTGACTTCGTGCCTGGGCGAACTTTAAGCATTTCATCCTCACCCGTCTCACACTTTAAATGGAATCGCAGGGGCTATATCTCGATTGGCCTACTCGATATCTTCTCTCTTTCTTTCTATCTACATTACTTCCCCTATCCCCATCCCTAAAGGCCCAGAGCCGTGCCCCCCAAGACGAGAGGCAGAAAATAGCTTTCGTTTATTTTCTCCATTTTTCTTCTCAAATCACTCTCTCTCGACTGGAAGGTGGGATTTCAATCGCACCTCTCTGCACAGGACGTCCTGTTGCCGATCTGACACACCATCCTCCCCGGCATGTTACACCATACAAGAGCACTTCTGGCGGTAGAACTAACCAAAGCGTTGGGCAGGGTTGCTTGCAGTGCGATCCTGCAGGTTATCCAGGAGCTGCATTTAGGGCCTACTAATATCCGAGCCATCCTAGATGGGCGCACCTCCTCACTTCATATAGATGATGCTGCCTCTTCTCCCTTGGTAAGTGGCACCCCTCGGGGGTCGGTTTTAACCCCACTCCTTTTTAATATCACCCTCATCCCCCCCCTCCCTGCTTCCGCTTGCTTCTTCCTTCCTCCTCCTCCTCATTCCCCTAGCAAGTTCTCAGCCGCATTCCACACTTGGGGATAGGCACCGCCCGCTGATCAGAGGGAGCTGCGTCGCTTGCACTAGCCCGTCCCAAGTTCCCTGACATTGACCGTAAGGGGCACGGAGACAACAGACGCGCGCACGCGTCCCCCGTGTATCCCAGCCACAATCTGCCCGCTCATGCAGGGAGGGGGGGACGCATGAATCGCGTCCCATTTTCACCAACCCTGTCTCATTATTGCTTTTTTTTTATCCGCTAGGCTTTGCGTTCTGGCGCTGCAGTCACACTGGAAAAATAGACTGCATGGTACCTATACAGTTTACACCGACGATATAACGGTTTGGACTGATGGGAATTGTGTAGCTGGTTTAGCAACCATGAGGCCGGCATTACTCATCGAAGACAAGACGCTACGAGAATAAAGGCACTTTTAAATGCGAAGCATTGCTTAGCGAACTTCGGTGACTTCAAGCGTATCTATCTATCTATCTATCTATCTATCTATCTATCTATCTATCTATCTATCTATCTATCTATCTATCTATCTATCTATCCATCTAGCCGCCTACGACTTTGTGCTCTCCTGACCGTATTGTTAATGCGATTTGTACCAAAATTGGTATGGCATAATATTCCTGCATGACGCACACGTCTGACTGGTCATATCATGAAAATCATGAATAATTTGTCATAAGCGAAATAATTTAGATGACATGGCCCTGGTGCTCCTGTGGCCGTTTTCTTAACTTGATATAACCAAAAATTTGTATGAAGAGACATTTCTACATGAACAACATAACTGACAGGTGGTAATATGAAAACCATGACGTGCATGCCATGCACAACATGACTTGCGTGCCGCGCTCATGGCACACTCACGGCCGTTTCGCTACCTTGGTATACACCAAATTTGGCATTGCGTGACGTGACTGTATGACGAACATAAATGACAAGTGGTAATATGGAGATCATGGCACGTCATGTGCAACATGATTTGCATGCCACCCTCATGGCATGCTCGCGGCCGTTTCGCTAGCTTGATATACACAAAATTCGGTATGGCGTTACATGACTCTATGACCAACATAAATGACAAGTGCTAATATGGAAATCATGACATCTCATGTGCAACATGGCTTGCATGCACGCTCATAGCACACTCGCGGCCGTTTCGCTGGCTTGATAGACACCAAATTTGGTATATCATGACGTGACTGTTTGACGAACATAAATGACAAGTGGTAATTTGGGAATCATGACATCTCATGTGCAACATGACTTGCATGCCATGCTCATGGCACGCTCGAGGCCGTTTCGCTAGCTTGATATGCACCAAATTTGGTATTGCGTGACATGACTGTATGATGAACGTAAATGACAAGTAAGGAAAGGGGTGTAGATTTAAGAGCTCGTTTGCTTTTTTAAACACAGTATTAATAAAAACTAACAGACAGGGACTTTGTCTGTTAGTTCTCATTAATAAATGACAAGTCGTAATATGGAAATCATGACATGTACTTGCATGGCACGCTCATGGCACACTCGAGGCCGTTCCGCTACCTTGATATACACCAAATTTAGTATTGCGTGACGTGAATGTACGGCGAACATTAATGACAAGTGGTAATATGAAAATCATGATATGTCATGTGCAACATGACTTGCATTTCATTCTCATGGCACGCTCGCAGCCATTTCGCTCGCTTTATGTACACCAACTTTGGTATTCCTATCGTGTCTGTATGGCAGACGTAAATGACACATCGCAAAATGAAGATCATGAAGTCCATGTCATTTACGACATGATTTACATGCCACGCCCATGGCGCGCTCACGGCCGTTTCGCTAGCATGATTACAAGTTCGGTATTAAGGCGAAAGCCTTTATTGTCTCATGCTCACGTCCGTCTGTCCATCCATCCGTCCGTCCATCCATCCATCCGTCCGTCCGTCCGTCCGTGCGTCCCTCCGGCCGTGCCCTGGAATGGTGCCAGGTGGCCGCCGGGGCGCCCCAACAGACACCGGTTGCGTCGGACTCTACAGCGCTCGCGCTTTCATTGCGTAGCGTCGCTGTGCCCAGCATGTCCAATCATGCAAGCAAAGAGACGCGCGCATCGCCTTCCATTCTGACCGACCCCTTTTCAATGGGCATAGGCGTTCGCAGAACACACTTTGGAATTTAGAAAGTGTCCATCAATTTAACCACTGGAACGCGGATGGTGTCTGCACGATGCGAAAAGTACGAGAATACGAACGCATGCGATCGGAGGCAGATTAGTCTCGCGTCTCGCTGCGATTCACGGTGAAAAATTTGAAAGAAAACACGCACACATTCCGTTTGTGTGCCATACCACTGAGATTGTAAAAATAAAGACATCGCATAGTCAGTCGAATGGCCACAAGCTTTCGCCGAACACACTTTGGAATGTACAAAGTGTCCTTAAATTTTGCATGACTAGTGGCAATATAAGTATCATGTCATGTAATGTACAGCATGACTTGCATGCTACGCGGCGTGCTCGCGGCCATTTCGCTTGCTTCATATACACCAGAATTGGTATTGCGTGACGTGACTGTATGACGAACATAAGTGACAGCTGTTAACATGACAATCACGACATGCATGTCATGTACAACGCCATTCGCATGTCATGCTCATGGTGCGCTTGTTAGCGTTATATACACCAAGATGTTTATTGCGCGACGTGACGATGTGACGAACCTAAATGACAGGTCCTAACATGTAAATTACGACATGGGTGTTATGTACAGCATGATTTGCTTCTTGCCTGCTGCTTCGAATTACATCGAGTCCCACAACGCGTGGGATCTGCCAGTTTTTAGGAGCGAAGCTCCTTGGGCCGGCACCCCGCCGTCGCCGTCGCCGTTGAATCTCCCTGGCACGGCGCCACCTGTGGCGTCTCCTCTCACTCGGGAGGATAAATAAGCTTTATGATCGCTGGAACGCGGATGGCGTCTGCACGATGCGCAAAGCGTGAGATTAGGAACGCATGCGAAACGGAGGCAGATCGGTCTCCCTCTCCCTCTTTCTTCGACTCTGCCCTCTCCTCTCAAACCGGCGAACGCGCGAAATCATCGCTTCACCCCGTGTTCCGCCCAGTGGTTGGTCCGTCGCCTGGACAATAAAATGCCGCGCGCGCCGAACGCCGCGAGTGTCCCATTTCTAAGGAGCTTCGCTCATCGGTTGCATTCGTACACGGAACAACTGCTAGGTTTTAAATGCGAAAGCATTTCTTAGTCGGCCTATGTAAGGCGTCCGTCGGTGTCCGCATCTCTCCGCTCTCACTCCCTCTCCCATAGCAACAGCTGCGGGCGCGCGCGCTTATCCTCGCCCCTAGCAACCGGAGCAAGTGGTGCGGGCGGAGTAGCGGAGAGTGAGTGGAGGAGGAGCGCGCTCTGGTGTGTGAGGGCGCTCGCATCGCGGGAGCTCGGCGGAGCTCCCGCGTGTGTGGAGAAGAGTGTAGGAGAGGGTAGGTGCAGTGATTCGCCGCTCCTTCTCTCGCCGTTCGCTCTCTCTCCTCCCCTGCGCCCCACTCTCCCGTGGGGGGAAAGTGGGGCGCAGGGAGAGAGAAGGCGAACGGAAAAAAGCAAAGAAAAGACAGAAATAAGCAAAAAAATGTAAAAAAAGAACAGGCGCTGCGCCGAGCTGCCGACCGGGCTGCAGAAATTAGGCGCCTTTTCCTTCTTCGAACCACAACCACCATATATAAATGGAGTGAAGCGCGCGCGAAATGCATTCGTCTTTCCTCACGATTCCCTTCGGGGAGGTGGGGGCATTTTTTTGTTCTGGGTCTCTTGTGTCTGCCTGTTGACGCATGGTGTCAGAAATACGCGCCCAGCGTCCCGCCAGCTGAAACGCCGACATGGAAGCGGTACCGCCCCGCGAACGTCTGGTGCTATCCTAAGCTCATGCACGCATATGAAACGACACCGCATCATTGAAAGGTAGAGGGAGCCTTCTGACTGGGGTAAGTCCTCTGGTCGTTGCCCTAAAAAAAGCACAGTGGTTTGCGCATTTGCATGGACCCTCGGCATGTTAATCGTTGCTTAAAACGGGAACACTATCAGCTCTCATCCCGAGACGACCTAGAGTCGAAGCTAGCGGGCGCCAAAGTGTTCAGCAAACTAGACGCAAATTTCAAGGACACTTTGTACATTCCAAAGTGTGTTCGGCGAAAGCTTGTGGCCATTCGACGGACTATACTATGTCTTTTTTTCTTTTAAACTCTCAGTGAGATGGCACGCAAACGGAATGTGTACGTGTTTTGTTTTTAAATTTTTTTACCGCGAATCACAGCGAGACGCGAGACTAATCTGCCTGCGTTCGCATGCGTTCGTATTTACTCGCGCTTTGCGCATCGTGCAAACACCATCCGTGTTCCAGCGCTTAAATTGACGGACACTTTGTGTAAATTCCAAAGTGTATTCCGCGAATGCCTGTGTCCATTGAGGCGGGGTTGGTCAGAATGGAACGCGATCCGCGCGTCTCCCTCCTTGCATGATTGGAAACGCTAGGCGCAGCGACGCTTCGCAAGCAAAGCACGAGCACTGTAGAGTCCGACGCGACCGGCGTTCGTTCGCGCACCCCGGCGGTCACATGGAACCTGCCAAGGCTTGGACGGAGGGAAGGACGGACGGACACAGACGGATGGACTGACGGACACGGACGGACAGACCGGACGGACGGACACGGATGGAAGGACGGACGGACACGGACGGATGTGCGGATGGACACGGATGGACGGACGGGCACGGACGGACGGTCGGACGCACACAGACGTGCGGACACGGAAGAACGGACGGACCGCCAGACGGACGTGAGCATGAGACATTAAAGGCTTTCGCCTTAAAATTGGCCGCGTATCTGCGTGCTTCGCTGCCAATGTCCAAAGACGATAGTCTTCTGCCGGCCGTACTACTTGAGTCCTGGGCTCATCCGCGGCCACCCGTGATGCTGTTCTCGTACCATTTCTTTCCTGGCATGACCAAGCGTCTTCACGCCGCAAGCGCGGTGTTTTTGGTACCGTGAAAGAGCAGCTTACTAGTACGAGAAAAATCGTTTTGCTCTTTAGTGTCCCTTAAAGTTAATTGCGGCTCGCAAATGCAGGCAGTAGACTCGACATGCAGTAGGCTGGGAAATGCACTGATATTGGCGAATGCGTAGCAAGTGGCCTTATGTGTTTGAGTCAAAGGCGTCAAAAGCCGAGAAGTCGCGTAGAGCGACCGCGAAAATACCTTCCTTTGTTTGCAGTAACGGGGGCAGACTGCGCCAGTCATCGTGCGTCGCATGAAACACGCGCACTTCGCGCGACCCTCGGAGACAGACCACGGCTCTTGGCTCTTGCGAGGCAGCCCGCATTTTCAGAACAGCCTTGGAAACACTAGGGTCTTTAGAATTATGTACCTAGGTATTTTCCAGTAAAGGAACACACCAACTAATACTTACGTATTGATGTTGCGCCTCAGATATGCGTAATATTTGCTTTTTTATCGACAATGCTCACAAGTATGAACGCAGCTGCTAGTTCAAGATGGCTGGGCGTTCAGCAAGTGCTTAAACATTGGCCGGGTGGCTGAATCGTGTGACAGACAGACAGACACAGAGAGAGAGAGACAAACAGACAGACAGACAGACAGACAGAACGACAGACCAAAATTTCTGCGTTGAAGTATCCGAAGAAAGATTATCGTCTTTAAGATTTGCACATTCGGCACACCGTACGGACGCTACCATTTTCTTAGGCTCCCATTTGGAATTCGACCGGCAAGTGAAGTGTTTCAGAAGGTAATCAATAACGTGTTTGATGGCCTAGAAGGAACGCGCATCTACATTGACGATGTGCTTTTGTGGGGCAGAACGCAGGAAGAGCATGAAAGGCGTCTACGGGGGCGTTCTAAAGGCAGCGCAGGCAGCTGGCCTCACCTTCAATCGTGAAAAATGCGTTTTAGATGTGAAGCATCTTATGGCGAAGCTTAATCCGGTGGTGGTGGTGGTGTGCCGGCGTGACCACCCTTACTGCGCATGCGCAAACCTTTCAAAAAAAATAATAAAAAACCTCCTCTCCCCCTCTCTCTCCTCTAGGCATCCCTCCCCGCGGCAACACTGCGCATGCGCCTCCCCCTCCTCTCTCCCCTCCTACGTTCCCCCCCTCTCTCCTCTAGGCATCCCTGCCCGCGGCGTCCATACTCCCACTGCGCATGCGCGTCCCCCTCTCTCTCCTCTCCTACGCTCCCCCCTCTCTCCTCTAGGCATCCCTGCCCGCGGCGTCCACACTCCCCACTGCGCATGCACGTCCCCCCCTCTCTCTCTCCTCTCCTACGCTCCCCCCCCTCGCTCGCCTCGCGACGCCGACGCAGGCAGCGTCTGCAAGTTTCTTGGTTGAAAAAAACCGACTGCTCGCGCTGCACAACCGTTCACTGGCCACCCCGTATATATGGCAATGGATCTTGACCTCCAAGGTGGTGCCGGTGGGAGATTTCTCCTGTGCATTGTTGAACAATAAAAATTCGCAGCGTGCGCGTTAACTAAAAGCGGACTGCGGGTCTCTGTGTCCAGTCGGAGTCTTCTGTCTCTCATTGCCCATTAGCAGCGATTGGCATGTTCCAGTAGGAAACACCGCTCCATCACTGCGTGCTTTGCGCCTCCCCAGTTTTCTGTCCTGCGCAACGCTGCGATGACCACTAGCGTCAACGCCACCGCCAATGTAAGCGTTAGCGCCCGCTGCTTCACATCTACACATGGTTCCCTTTAGCGGGAGATGGTGTAATTTTTTGGCGTTGAGCAAGTGCAGTTTCTGGGTGAGCTAATTTCTAAAGACGGCATCAAACCAGACGCCCAGCTGGTCAAATGCGTTGCTGACATGCCACTACCTACGTAGAAGCAAGGAGTGCAGAAGCTGCTAGGCGCTGTAAATTATTTCGGCAGCTTCATACCAAGCTTGTCAAAAAGGACTCGGAAGCTGCGTGCATTGATAAAACGTGATCATTTGTTTGACTGGACCAGTGCGCACGATAAAGAGTGGAAAAGATTTGTATCACCTTTTAACAAATGCACCTGTGCTCGCACTATTCGATCCACTAAAACCATCGAAAATAACAGCAAACTCGTCTAGTTTCGCGCTAGGCGCAGCCCTTCTACAACTGCATGGCAAAGAACTGGCGTCCAGTTACCTACGCTTCACGATCGTTATCAGACGCCGAGTCAAGTTACGCCCAAATAGAAAAGGAAGCGCTTGGAATAACAAACGCATGTGAGAGGTTCCGTGGTTTTATAATTGGCTTATCTTTGCGCGCCATGGAATTCCACTCGAAGTATGCACAGATGGCGGACCACAGTTTGTTTCACAAGAATTTCGCTCGTTCGCCAGAAAGTGCGAATTCAGACACATAATCTCAAGTCCGGGATGCCTTCGTTCAAACGGTCTGGCAGAGAAGAGAGTGCAAGTTTTGAAGCGTCTGCTCAAGGAGACATCGTTTGCCAAAGATATATGGATTGGACTTCTGAATTACAGGAGTGCACTACTGGAAGATGGGAGAGTACCATGTGAGCTGCTTATGGGCAGAAAGCTGAGGGGACGACTAGCGGATTTAGCTGAATGCCAGGCTCCTAAGGTCAAGAAACACACACAAGCAAGCCGATCAATGCATCCACTTCCACAAGTGAACGAAGGTGATCAAGTAATAATGCTAGAAAAAAGGGCTGGACTACAAAAGCGTGGGTGGAAAAACCGCTCGCACAATCGATCTTATCAAGTCCGCACGGAAGATAGAGCTCTCCTTCATAAAGCTCGCCTACACTTGCTAATCACCCAAGGGGATTTCAGCGAACTTCATACAACATATGACGATGACTGTGAAGATGCCGCAGCAGCGCAGCCGTAGAACGTGCGGCACGCTGCATACTTGAGCGAGCCATAAAGTGCACGGCGACAAGACAATGGCCACACTGAATTATCACCAGGACCAAAGCCAGCCGCTCCGTGGTCTTTATCATCCGCACCGAAAGCCGATCAGACGTAAGGGACTCCTTCAAAACTTCCCGTTGCAGCAGGATTATAAGGCGCAGCGGTCGAGGACGACCAGCCGCCCGTTAGCGAAGAGACTGGTGTTTGCCGTAGTGCGAGGTCTAGAAAAGGGCCCGCTCGTCTCGCCTACGGAAGAGACTTGCAGCAATTTCCTTAAATGCATATTGTTTTAGATGTGAAGCATCTTATGGCGAAGCTTAATCCGGTGGTGGTGTGCGGCGTGACCTCCCTTACTGCGCATGCGGAAACCCTTTAAAAAAAATAAAAATAAAAACCCTCCTCTCCCCCTCTCTCTCCTCTAGGCATCCCTCCCCGCGGCATCCACACCCTCACTGCGCATGCGCCGCCCCCTCCTCGCTCCCCCTCCTATGCTCCCCCCTCTCTCCTCTGGGCATCCCTGCCCACGCTCCCACTGCGCATGCGCGTCCCCCCCTCTCTCACCTCTCCTACGCTCCCCCCCTCTCTCCTCTAGGCATCCCCTGCCCACAGCGTCCACACCCCCACTGCGCATGCGCGTCCCCCCCCTCTCTCTCCTCTCCTACGCTCCCCCCCTCTCTCGCCACACGACGCAGACGCAGGCAGCGTCTGCTAGCGAGTTTCTTGGTTGAAAAAAACCGACTGCTCGCGCTGCACAACCGTTCACTGTCCATCCCGTATATATGGCAATGGATCTTGACCTCCAATGTGGTGCCAGTGGGAGATTTCTCCTGTGCGTTGCTGAACAATAAAAATTCGCAGCGTGCGCGTTAACTAAAAGCGCACTGCGGGTCTCTGTGTCTAGTCGGAGTCTTCTGTCTCTCATTGCCCATTAGCAGCGATTGGCATGTTCCAGCAGGAAACACCGGTCCATCACTGCGTGCTTTGCGCCTCCTCAGTTTTCTCTCCTGCGCAACGCTGCGATAGCGCCAGCGTCAAGGCCACCGCCAGTGTAAGCGTTAGCGCCCGCTGCTTCACATCTACACATGGTTCCCTTTAGCGGGAGATGGCGTAATTTTTCTTTCTTTGTTTCTTCACAGGAACGGAGGTGCATCGGGATTGTGTAGCTGGTCGAGCAACCATGAGGCCAGCATTACTCATAAAAGACAAGACGCCACAACAATAAAGGCACTTTTTGGTCTGGGTATCTTGTGTCTGCCTGTTGACGCATGGACCACGTGCGTCTCGGATGGTGACATCGACTCGACTCTCCAAGAAGCATGCACAGCTAATGTTACACGCTTGGTAATCGTCAGTCTTAAATGCTCCCTCACAAAGTCGGCACTCCACATACTCCAACCGCGCCACGTACCTACTGCCCCATCACGATTTATTTGCAAAACACTCCCATACTGCAAACCCCCACCATCCGAATTCTTCACCTTTACTTGCAGGACACGGGGAAAAAATCCACGCATTTCCACGAAATGAATCATGACATGTGGGCAAAGCTAGGTCCTAAGGTCCATAATATCTACGTTTAAGTCGCCGACTAGTATAAAGGGTTTGGGCTTGTAGGTGTTCTATATTGTTCTGTCACAATTATAATTCATATTAGCCTATTGTTACACCTTTTTTGTCACATGCTTTGATTGATGAGTGCTTAAATGTCGGCGTTTTTACGGTATTGTGGCCTTTTATTTTGTTCTTGTTAACCTTTTGTTTTATCATATGCTTTGTTTGATGGCTGCTTAAAAGCCGGTGTTTTGTCGGTGCTGTGGTCTCTTATTTTCTTCTTGTTAACCTATTGCAGGGTGCTGTGCAGTGACCGGACACCGCGGACTTGGACGGACAAGCCTCGGCCCTAAGGTGCTTCGCCCCTACAACAAAATTAACCTGAAGGCACTAAGGCAGCTCACTTACTTGGTCATCCAGCCTCTAAGAAGGGTTTCAATTTCACGAGCATGTGTAGACGAATGTGGTGCATGCCTTTGTACTTAGTGGCATTCTCAATGCTTCTCCTTACTTGACTCTGTCCTGCATGAACGAAAATAAAATCGACGCACTAATCCTGCATGGAAACCAACGCAGCACTTAATCTCCTAAGGAACGCCAGCACAGATAGGCTCCTAAAAGTGGGAATGTACTATACGATAAAAGACCTGATAGGTGCACATAGAAAACTGCAGCACGGTCGGCTGGTTGGGTCCGAAACCAGATAGCATATACTGGACTGGCTCGGAATCCGTGTACCCCCACAAACTGTACAACTAGTCTCTAGCCATGCGCGCCACATTTATCATCAAACTTCTCCCTAGGAACGTTCAACCAGAAGACCACCAATCACACCGCGTCGCGCGAGCAGTACCTCTTCATAAGTAATATGGCACTTTAAAGGATGTGCGCTGGTTACACGCCACGTATAAAAAATTGGGGGACCCTTAATCTTCGCCTTTAAGAGTTGAGCGCAATAGCGATATCCTCTCCCGAGTGCCTACTTGAACCACTTAGTGCATACTTGCTATGCACCCACTACGTGGTGTTAAGGGAATACGCGCAGTAAGGTGTGTGCCGTTTGTAATGGGTGGCCGGCTTTAAACTACGAAATCGTTATGATAGTCACATATTCTGACGCCCGATGGCAATGTACGCTTGTACCACGCAATATTCCTGGGATATTACATTTTATATTGCGACGCCTATATAAAGGACGCTTGCGTTTGCGAAGCATGAAAGTTATTTTCACTGCATTTACAAGGAGAGGAAGTTATTTTCACCGTACTTCCAAGCATACGCGTGGCTGTGTGGTAGAATACCTGCTTGCCACCCAGACGTCTTGTGTTCGATCCTCAATCGGACCCGAAAATTTTTATTACTTATTAACGCTCTAGGGTTAAGGAGCTCATTTCGCAGAAATTTCGGCGTCAGCAGCGGCGTCGTTGGTTGTGAGCGAAAAATCATCATCTTGTCCGTGACCAGAAAATCGAGAAAGATGCAAATAAAATAAATAATAAAAATTTCCGGGCCCAAGTGAGGATCGAACCCAGGCCGTCTGCGTGGCAAGCAGGTGTTCTACTACACAGCCACGCTTCTTTTTTCTTTTTTTCTTTCATGGTATTTATTAAAATTTGTGTTAGAATGAACATAAATGGCACTAATAGTGTGAAGCAAGTACAATCACACAGCGACAATAAGCGCTCTGGCG
>JALIZH010030404.1:0-86631 GCA_030522465.1 Rhipicephalus appendiculatus | reverse complement strand
GTGACCAATGGCAATGTTTTGTTTTCCCTCAGGGCGGACTTAGAGGAGTAGTGTGGACTGACTGCATGCAGTTGATGATTACACTGCTTGCCCCGATGGCAGTGGTATCGAAGATCTTCATTGATGCTTCTGCGCCAAACTCAACAATTCAACCAATCAACGCCACAGACGTCGCGAGGTATATAGGAAAGTAAGGAAAACCATCCAAAGCAAATGCTTTTAACTCATTTTAAACATGTTGTGAATTATTCTGAAAGTTCTTACTTACTTTTTTAACGTAGCAGCGTCATGATATATCGAGTCAGGAGTGTTTATCATAAGCTATAACGAAGAGATAAGAACACATTCACCTGGGATGTCCGGCTTGAGTTGGTGCTGGTAATTGTGCCCAGTCCTAATAAGCTTGTCCCGTAAAACACTCGGCGCAGTGCCTATTTTACGTATTACATAGCACGCACACGTGAAATGTATTACGGGAAAAGCTTAATCTAAGTTCTACATACACCAGCGCGTTAAATACACTTTATGAAGCGTTCATTAAGGGTAATGTTACTCGAACTGTCAACCCCTGTCTGTCCCTACATAATCCAGGTGCATCGGGCACATTAGTCCAGGATATAAGAAAAGGTCTGGTAACCTATAAGCAAATGTCTAGTAATGATGGCACCTGGGTTATTGGAAACTCCCGATCGCACGCGAATGAAAATAGACTGAGAACAAGGAAGGGTGGTGTATGTCTCAGGTGGGATAAAGGAGGAGGCGGCCATGGAAAGCAGGTGTGGGGCCACAGAAATAAATAAATGTAAGATGAAAGGGAAAGAAAAAGACGAAGAAAGAAGTCAATCTGCATTTGCCAGGTGGCGGTGCTTGCTTGCCAATCCAAGTTAAGCCTACATTTTCTCAGAAAGGCCGCCGAGCTTTTATGTTTCCTGAGGCAGCGCTAGTAAGAAGCTGCCCTAACCTTTTTTTTTGTTAATTAGATGTAGCGCAATGCAGCACACTCAAACAAAGCATGTATTTGCGACTCTTTGCGGTGAGTCCTCGTTGGCGTCGTATATGACTCTCTAAAGGAACACGTTAACCCTCTTTTGAGTCGCACAAATCCCGGACAAAATATAATAATCTCCAAAGAAAGCGCTCGTGTCTCTTTGATAAGAGTAATACACATGACAAGTGAGATCTCACAAAAAGGACTCAATGCTCTCTTTTTTTTTTCGTAAAGTGCACAAGGGCCACAAAGCATTCGTCTTCCTCGTTTTAATGTACGTTGTTCTGCTTCGCGCTACACCACCCGAACAATAAACTCTCACGTAAGGCTATCAAGAATGATAGCTCCCGGTCGCCCGTTTTCTTCCTGTTTACAAGAATGAAACGATGCCTTTGGCCAAAGATGTTTTATGTATTACGAAGACACTCGAATGTATGCTCCCTTTCAAGTCGTTATCAATTTTTAAGGGTCTTTTAAAGCTAACCTCTCTAAACTTGTACAGTACATTTGTTTATTAGTTGCAGAAGGCCACGTGGTGTGAATGCTTAATGGCTTTGCTGATTCAAGTCTCTCTTTTCGCAACAGCTACAGCTTTGACCTCACAAGTGACGAGACGATTTGGGCCTGTTCCTTAGGAACCTCAGCAATGGCAATATACAGGGTATGCCTCGACCAAGTCGTCGCTCAAAGATTCCTCGCATCTCGCACACTCAAAAGCGCCCAAAGGTGTGTGAAGACGGCTTTCCTTTACGCGGCATGAACACATTCGTATTTCCGTGTTTTTATTACCACAGAGCATAGAGTTACTTGCATTGATACTCGCGTATTATTTTCTTCACCATTAGGTGAACGCAAAAGGAATCGACAGGTTAGTCTGAGCAGTGAGAGGATGAAGTCTCAGATTTGTTTGCATACCGATAACGCGCTGACTATATAGACCAAACCAAAATGTGCTAAAAGTCTGGTACAGGTATGTTTAATAAGGAATGGACTACTATACAGGCGAAAAAAACACTATTAGAATTGCGTTCGGCCTGCCTAGAAGAGAGAAAATGACTTCACGTTAATTGTGAACTGTTTTGTGAGACATCGTTGTTAGTAACCCATCATGAGAAGGTGAGTTTTCCGGTTTATTATATGCAACATTTTATTCTTCTTCTATCACGACTTATCCTACGACCTACTACTACCGAAAAAGTTATTCAGACCAGAGAAAAAGCGAGAATAAAACAGTATATATTTCTGGCACTGAAGGAAACGTATTTTCTCTTGAATGAAAATAAATTCGAGAGTGACACCTTGTGGCGGATTTCACGACAAATGAACTAACCTATGGCATCGAAGTCGGAATGCCACCAGAATGGCAATGCTTCGCCAAGGGAAGTTGAGTAATATTGTCTCTAGGAACGCTTCTCGTTGAACCATTAATTATTTTTAATATCTGGGGATGTACGTGTGAAAAGCACGACATGGTTATGAGGCAGGCCGTTCAGGAGGGCTCTGGAATTTTTCGTCATCTGGTGATCGTCACCGCGCACTGACATAGCACAGTACACAAGCCTACAGCATTTCGCCGCCATCGAAATATGACCTCCGCGGCCAGGATCAAACCCGCGACCTTCGGGCCAACAGCCGAGCACCGTAACTGCTATACTATCGCGGCGGACCCTGGTTGCACCATTGTTTATTCATGCCAATCCTCTGTGTTCTTTTGAACGCGTATCTCGTTCGAGCGACATTCTCAGGAACTTTATTTCTATTGTTTTGTTGGAGAAGTCAGTGATTCGTTGGTGTAATGGTTGGAGCATCCGTTAGCTCTGCTGTTGCAGGACAGCCCTGACAGGCGCGCTACTTCTGGTAGCGTTCTACTTCATCGCTCTGTTCCTTGGAGTTGCGCTGACTCTCTGGTTTCGTGGATGCGACCCTACGCTGCTGGGAGAGATATCCAGCATTGACCAAGTAAGGATATACATTTTGCCTCGCTAAAAATAACGAACTTAAATGAAAAAAAGCCCATTACTAATGGCGCATATTTCTAACGACAGGGGTCGGAAAGTTAGGTCAAGCAGTTGACCCACGCATGACAGCAGCTATTCAAAGCTAGGAAATGTTCGAGTTTTAGCTTGTACCAGCACAGGAATTGAATAGAATTGGCATCAGCGACATTTATCGTGAAATACATAGATTTATCGTGGAATACAAGCTTTAAACAACAAGTTACGTGATCACATAAAATAAACAGGTCTCTTTCGCCAAGCTGAAAGTGTTAATTGAGGTATATTAGCGCACTAGTTATGAGACTGGAGTCGGGATAACGTTGCCTTATATCTCTTCATTTCGTATGTAGGAAAACCAAGAAAAATTTCATTTGCGCAGCAAATGCAGAGTGCGCCATTAACAATGGCAATCGAACGCAAGGCCACACACACTAAGTGTTACAAAGCACCGCCTATTCTAAAACTTCTGCTTTAGAAGGATCTTATAGACTCGATACTTTAATATGCATCGACACTACGAGATCTTAGGCACGCTAACCACAACATCGCCTTTCTCTCGCTATTTCACAAAGTTTTCTACCACTCAACACTTAGAAATATTCCTCGGCATATTTCTAACCACGTCAATAGCTGTCATAGAGTAGGAATTGAATCATGTCGCAGCAAATCCTTCTTGAGCAGTCTGTCATTCGGTGTACCGACCTCTCAGGAATGGAACAATATTGCCTCAAATCTTCTTAGTATAAATGATAACAAGCATTGCTGTGAAAGACTTGGCAATATTACGTAATCAGGAGAGTCATTACATTACCTGAAGCCGTCAGGCTTGTATTTTTTTAACATGTTTTATATAGAGAAGAGAGAATCACTACGTTGCCTGAATTCACAGCACTTGCTTGTTTTGTTAATTTTATTTATTATTAACACTCCCCTCTTGAATGACATTTAGGCTGGTAGGTATTATGTTTTCTTATTGAATGAAAGGTTGAGGAAACGAAATGAATTATTCCATTGACTGATTTATTATTAATACTGCGTTTCCAGGTATATGTTGGTCGCAGGGAGGACCCTTGAAGCAGCCGTTGTTTCGTTATGTGGTTCTGGCAGAGACAGAGCCGACAACAAGAATGGTTGTACGGATGGCTGCACGCATTAAGCACTCGCTCAATACTTGTGTGCCGTGCTATGTTGAGTCATGTTCGGTGATTATGCACTTAACGTTGAAAAAAAAATTCAAGCTAGAAATTTCGAGGAAAACCGCTTCAACGGGTAAAAACACATTGTGGTGTCTCAGAGACAACGAATCAGGTTCAGTGGTGCACTATTTTCAGGTTCAATGGTGCACTATTTGAATAGAAAGTTTAAAGCACGTACAAGGCTCCGTGGGGTTTGCACGGACCGCGCCAGTGACCTTTTATGAGATGTTGCTTAGTCGGACTACTTTGGTCTTCTCGGTAAGCGTTGAATTGAAGAAATATGCACTGGAACGACTTGAATGTTGTTAAGCGATCGCAACAAGAAGTTACATATATGTTTACATGAAGGCATACAAACAAAAGGAAGCAAGTGCAATGTCATTGAGGAATTACAAAGTGACGAAATTTTATCAACCTGAATATGTTTGCTGCCGACATGGCCACATGTGTGGCGCTTTTTCCAGCCTTTGTTCGAATTCGCTAACGAAATGTGAAAGGGCGCAAAACTACTGAATATTGCACAAGCCCATGCAAACAGTAGCGATTTAACTCTCACAAGCTAGCTTCCTATCCACTAATGCCTCAGATCTGCTGTTGCACCATAAGCAGAAATATCTCAGTGAACGGCTGAAGTAAGGGGCCATTCACGCATACGACTCTCGAAGTTTCGCAGGAATGAAGAAAGAAAAATAAGTCCCTTGACTCCGTTTCTATTTTTCTTAGAGTGTCACCGGTCGCAAATGGTCACTTGTTGTCAGTGCGATCATGGCTCATTATTGACACATACAGCCCAGTGCCGTTGTGTGTCTTTCATTCGTAGTCTTTATTTGTGCATTGTTATCGTGACCTCATCGAGTTCTAACACCGTTTATTATCAAGGTTAATGGTTTGAATGCAGTCAGTTGTCGTGCCAGCAAGCAGCTACATATTTGTACGCTTCGATATTTCACTGCCACTCAGTCATGACAGAAGACAAGAAATATGCATCGCAAGTTTGCATCCGTCCCTGATTGAAAGGCAACTACATTAGCCGCTAATCTAAAATAGCTTATTGTCTAGTGGACATTGCAAACATTAGCGCTCATCGATGGTGGTAGCTGCCCGACAACGTCATACTCATAGCACTGAGCATTACCGCAAAAATGAGTATCAAAATAGCGGCATCTGCTCTTAATATTCCACCATCACTGCTAAAGGGATATTTATATGAATTTTTTGCTTGCAGATTGTGCCATATTATATTAATACGTACCTGATGAACGTGCCAGGATTTTCTGGATTATTTCTTGCTGGTATCGTGAGCGCCGCCACAAGGTAACAAGTAAAACATGCGTTGCTTGTCCATAAATACGCCTTTTTTTTTCTTTCGGAGACCATTTTGTTATCAGTTTCTGCACCTCAGGAAACCTAGACATTACACTTGCGCTCCCTCGCTGTTCACTTTCGATCAGTGTTTTAAGCCTTACTGAAGAAAAGTCAGTAAATACGTTCCTCGATCGTTAAACTAACGTGTAACTTAAAAAAAACGCAACGTGTTATTGTTATGCCGTTACAAAAAAAAAAGAAAAAACAGTAGCGCATGTTACTTCTGCCATTACACCGCTGTCAGAAGTTTTAATCAGTTCGAATACACTTTTATAAAGATCATATTTATATTTCACGCAAAACTTCTAGCCTAAACAAAAGTTCTACCTTAAATGCCGGTTTAACGAGAATACGTTGCAGAAATTCTGCGAACATCAGCAATAACCTAGTGCCCTCAAATTTCTCGTAGAGTTAGTTACATGTGACAACTTTTAACTCTATGACACATGAGGAAGCCAGTCTTCCCAATGCGACATTAAACACAAAATCAGATGATAGTAACAACGCTTTCCGCGTAGTAAATATCACTGCTCGGAAAAACATTTACAGTGATTCTGGCGGTGGGCTTCTGCTAACAAAAAATATGCGCAAATATTGTAGCAACGAAGAAATGCTTACGTGACATGCTTTTGAAAAAACATATCTGCGCACATAAACTAGATTTATTTTCTCTTTAGCCTGCGTACTTATTACAAAAATTGCGAGTGTCTATGAGAGGATGTTCAAGGTCAGCCTCGCTCGATCAGGAATTTATTAAGCAAACACCCAGCAGCACACCGAAAGAAGCAAAATTTATGTTGAGAACAAAGTTGATAAACAGTGATAGTGATCGCAGGGAGAATTTCCTACTAACTAAAGCTGGTTCTCGAATTTCATAAACTGCTGCAGTTCATAGCTGTCATCGGACAGCTAGCCTTGTAGTTTGCTCCCCATTGCAATTTGCGCCGCGCAACACAGTGACATTGCGCGGTGACGCTTTGTTACTGCCTGGCGGGCCAACAAGCAGCCCATCCACTCCAGAAAAAAGAACGTCAGAGTGAGCCTGGAAGAATTGCACTTACGAGACTAAAGAATTATGTGTAAAACTCCCAGAATTATTGCAATAAAAAGTTCCTGATAAATTGACGCCTAAAATTACCAAAGAAATAAATGTTAACGTATTTACGTACCCGTCAGAGTTCCAAAATAGTAACGAGTGCATTACTAAGTTACCAAAAAGTAATGCGTGCGGGTAATGGCGTTACCTGTAACGCGCTACCACCAACGCTGGTTCTTATTCTCTTTTTCTGGTTGCTTCCGCCGAACGTTTCATGCAAAATCACAGCTTAGAAAGTTCGTATGAAGTGGTCATGCATCTTTTACGAAATTGGAGCGACATTCGTATGAAGTTCTAGAATTTCGTAAACGTACAGCCAATACGAGCGTTCGTTATCGCTTTCTGTTTAGGTCCATCAAGACACATTCCTTTTACAATCACTGCTTCTTCGCAAATAAACCACGGTAATTCGCCAAAATGCAAAGCATGTAATCAGCGACAACAAAACAAAAATCTGATTCTATACTGCAAGGTGACGCTATGCCGTTGAAGCTGTCACGTATTGCGTGATTATATAGTAATGACAGAGGACATGGGCTGATACCTGTTAGGATAGAGAAAACATTACTCATAATAGAGAACTGTTTGAAGGGGATCTAATGCGGCAAAGAAAAGAGGATAGGCAGACAAACTCAAGCTGACACGGGAGTATAGGGCAAGTCAAGCACGATAAAGCTGTGCAAGCTGCGTGAGACAAAAGGAGAAAGAAAACATAATTTCAAAATGTACTAAGGTGTTATTCATTTCCTCCAGCCCTGTAATGTGTAGCCTATTATGGACCCACTCGAATACTCGCTTGCGCTTGTAGCTATATATAACCGAAAAAGTAAGAAAGCAGCAATGCTGATTCTGCAGTCGATCCAAAGTACAGCGCGAGCGAGTCGAACAGTAGACCATTGAGCGATGCAGTCATTTGCAAGATGCTGCAACAGAATACATTTGAAATGCTCCTTAACCAGCAGCGACACAAGTCTTCAGCTGTAGCCTCGTCGCGGGGCACTAAATGTCGCACCATGTGAAGCTCACGGACAGCCTTGTGCGGGGCGCTTTCATATAGCCTTGTGAGCGCTGCACAGAGAAGCAGTCGCGGTCTATTGCTTCACGTGTAGCGCAATCTGAGATGTGCTGCAGGCCCACTGCAACAGCACTCATAGTGCTTTCTGTACAATATGGCCTGACGCTTCGGTGTACTACGTATTGGGCTATGGTTGCGATGTACCGACCGATGCTAAAGGAGTAAAAGAGGAAGCTAGACAGCAGCATTTGCAGCCTCGGGCTCAGCAGATCGCGGTGGGGATAACAGGGCGAAGCGCAGATAGCAGTCAACGCTGGGTCGACACTGAGGCTCGCGCTCAGGAAAATGACTGTTAAGAAGGGACGGCAATGTGTACGTTAAATCAATTTACACAAGTATAATTACGCTCGATAATTCTAATGTCGCGAGTATTGCCGTCATTGATGCAATATCAGAAACGAAATTGGAGGGGAGCGTTAGTATTTTTTTTTTCAATTTCGCGCAGTAACGTCAGCTCCTGCTGGTCAGTGTGGCATGTCATGTTATTCACGTCGTGTCCCGTCAGTCACGCTCCTCATACACTCATGTGCTCGTATGATAAATTTGGTACATACCAAGTTAGGGCGACGATCTGGAGACTACCAAGACGTAGGCGGATGGATGGATGGATGGATGGATGGATGGATGGATGGATGGATGGATGGATGGATGGATGGATGGATGGATGGATGGATCGATGGATGGATGGATGGATGGATGGACGGATGGATGGATGGGTGGGTGGATGGATGGATGGACAGCTAGATAGATAGATAGATAGATAGATAGATAGATAGATAGATAGATAGATAGATAGATAGATAGATAGATAGATAGATAGATAGATAGATAGATAGATAGATAGATAGAAATCTCTCAGCAAGAGCGACTGCTCCCAATATTTCGCGACATAGAGGTAACGGTGTCAAGATAACTTACTGCGGACACAGCAGTAACGTAGATATCTCTAGTGCAATCATTAATATGTCTGTTTTTTCCACTCTCCTCGCTCGACTTGAAGTACAGTGTCATCGACAATCAATTCTCAGGCTGCTATTCTGTACGTTGACGTCATTGCACGTCGATACAAAAATGCTCACAAGCATGTGCTTCTGATTACTCGTGGAACGGGTAAGAGAAACTGTTTTGTTTTGCTCAGCTCAATCCGAACATGCTGTTTGAAATGACGGTTATTTGCGCCGTCTTTTTCGCTTATCGTCAGTGCCTCTTTCACCAGTGTCACCGACATCCGTACCTCATTGTGCAGCATTATTTGCCACGGGGATGAATGCGGTACCATACAAACAGTGGAAAATATACATTTGAATCATCCAGGTTACAAAGATGAAATGACTAGTTTCGGGCGTTCCTTAATAGAAATCTCATGATCAGGAAGGTCACACAGCATTATATTTGTCTAGCTGCTTCTCCAAGAGTTATCGTATACATTATGACTGCTTCAAATCATCTTCGGGTGCGTAGTGTGCTGTTTAATTTCTTGAGTACTGGGGTTTAACTGTCAAGTTCCAGAAGATGGGTATTAGCAGCCTTCATTGCCCTGGCCGCTCGATTACGAAAAATATGGTTTATCTCTCCTTCATAGGAAAAGGTATCGCACGAAAGTGAACCTTCTGTTCACAGGAGTATAGTTGATTGTTTATTTTACGTTGATGAAACTCAAGTAACTGGAAGTTTAAGGTTGGGGTGGAGCCTATCCGGCAAGCATTCTAAAATTTTGAATGGTGGTTCACCACTATCCCTCAAGAGGAAGGTATATACCAGCTGCAACTTACCGGTACGTACCTACGGAGCAGAGACCTGTAGGCTTACAAAAAGGGTTCAACTTAAACGACGTAGCGAGCAATGGTAGGGAAGGTGATAGGTGTTGTCTTAAGAGACAAGAAGAGAGCAGAGTGGGTCAGGGAAAAAAACAGGTGTTAAGGACATCTTATTCGAATCAAGGAGAAATGGGCATGGCCAGGCAGGATAGCGCGTAGGCAGGATAATCATTGGTGATTGAAGGCAACTAAATGGATTATAAGAGAAGGCAAACGCGCAGGGGACAGAAAGAAAGTTAGATGGGCAGATTAGATTAAGAAATTTGTGGGTACAGAGTAACAGCAGCAATCACAGGACCGGGTTGATTGGAGGAATATGAGAGGTCTTTGCGCTGCAGTGGGTACAGTCAGAGTGATGATGATGATGATGATGATGATGATGATGATGATGATGATGATGTACACTGATGTATTAGAGCATGTTCGGTGTCTATTGGTGTTTGACAGCTATAGAATCGTTTGACGTGGATGCACCCACGTTGACGCCTAGTGCCGCATATCCAATCGAAAGACTAACGCCAAAGAACATGATTTAACCCATGCGGTAGCTGAAGTAGTTAACATACACCTGGACACAGCATATGCTGAATCCCGAACAAATATGGCGTAAGCAAGCACATAACAGAAGTACTCGGTATATACTCATTCAAAGCGTAATCTTATGAGCAGAGAAACGCGAAGGTGTGCGCTCCCCAGAAATAGGGTAACCTACTGTGTACTAAGGCATATACCACTCAGCGCTTTAGCAACGCCAGAGGCAGAGTGCGTGAGCCGTGAACGCAGGAATGAGTTCCGCTTCCCGCTGGCGTGACCTTTTTGCTCCAAAAGCTCAAACTACTGAGGCGCTCACTGTCGGCCCTCGTGAGTGTCATGGCACAGTACTCGACTTCACCGATCTCAGACGGCGACGCCTGCACGCGCCAACCAAGGTCACAGTGAAAGGTTGAAGCTGTGAGAGGTATAAGCATCGTTTGTGAAGTGTTGTGTCCCAAGCGCACCTTTGTTCCCGAGCGAGCCCCCGAACGTCTTGAAGCGGTACACCGTACCTGCGGACGTCCGGTTGTCGACTCCTTCCCTCTCCCCCGCTCGTTACAAACGAGTCACCGCAGCGTTTTTCCCGGCAGTTTGGCTGCCGCCTCCAAGTAGGAATAAACACGTTTTTAACCGTTCCTGGCTGTCTATGCTTTTGAGGCTACCTGCGCCCCGCGCGTACGTCTCTGGGCCGACGACACATCCGGACATAACAGTGGCGACGAGGAAAGTGGATTTGGACCTGCGCTACGCAACGCTTTTGACAAGCTACAAGTCATGGCTACGCACGGGCTCCGCAAAATCGGCTACCCGAATTCAACGGCTCATCATGGTCATCGTGGTTTGGACGCCTCCAATTTTACTTCGAGGCTAACAACATCACTGATGCAGCAATGAAGAGAGCCAACCTGCTAACGCTGTGCGGGGAGCAGACATACGACACAGTCTGTGCCCTGATTCAGCCACGCACTCCAGCAACCGTAGACTATGACGACATCGTAGCTGCGCTACAGAAGCACTGCGACCCAATACCATCAGAGGTCTACAGCAGAGCCCGCTTCCAACGGCGAGACCAACGGGAAGGCGAAACAGTGAGCGAATACGTAGCGGCACTCAAAAAGCTCGCTGCTGACTGCAATTTCGGCACGTCGACCTGACTGTAATTTCGGCACGTCTACGCAGCTATACAAGAAGGCAACGTGCAGAAGCTAAAGGGCGAACACTTCAACGCTTACCGCAAGCGAGCTACGGAGTTAAGCACTCATCGCGGCTGCATCACTTTGGGATCAAGAGTTGTGATTCCGGCAGCACTTCGCGAACAAGCCATGTCGCTTGTCCACGCAGGTCATCGAGGCATTCTTGCCATGAAGAAGTGTGCCAGAAGTTATATGTGGTGGCCTCCTCAGGTATCGACCATGACATAGAATCAACAGTGCAAGATTGCCAGCCTTGTCAATGCAACCACAGAGCCCCGCCAAGAGCCCCTATTCCTGAATGGGAAAGACCAGACACGCCTTGGCACACCCTGCACATTGATTTTGCTTGGACCTATCGAAGGGTGTTCATTCCTGGTGGTTGTAGACGCATACACCAAGTGGCTTGAGGTAAAGCAAATGACTACAACAACATCAGGCAGCAGTTATCGACACTCTCCGGTCGTTGTTTTGCAACGTTCGGCCTACCACGCAAGGTGCGGACAACGGCACTCCGTTTGTGTCCACGGAGATTCTCAAGTTTACAGCGACAACGGCGTCTCTTCAGACATCAGCCCCTTACCACCCAGCGACGAACGGACAAGCCGAGCGCTACGTGGCAGAACTTAAACGTGCCCTTGCTAAAGATCAGACTGGGACAATGCAACGCCGCATCGCGCGATTTCTCTTCAGGCAGCACAACACTGTTCAAAACACCACAGGGCAAACGCCATGGAAGATTGATGTTCGGACGAGAAATGAGAACCCAGCTGACAGCAATTGTCCCGGAGCCCTCAGCGGAAACACCTTTGGGGGGAAGAAAAGCTCCCACGTAGCAGGAGAATTGAAATGGGACAACGCATATACGCACGCCAGTTCAACAGAAGACCCGGCTGGGTTGAAGCGACGCCACTTAAACGCATAGGTTTGCGGTCATGGCTCGTCGACATACCGGAAAGGCCACTCGCCGCCACCTTAATCAGCTACGTCGTTCAGGTAATTTGCCAAGGGAGGCTCCCTTTCAAGCAGGCACCCCTGACGGAAGCTTCTGTCCCACTTAGCCTGGCATCTCGCACCAGATGAACTGGCGCCGCCTGCCGGCCGGCCCTGAACGGGAAGAAAATGACACCCAGCAAGCGGAGGCTTGCTTACGCGCCTAGAGCGTCCACGCGCCCACGGCGATCCCCCAGATCGCCTTGCAAGCGACAATCTAACGGAGGGAGGAGATGTTGTGTCCCAAGCGCACCTTTGTTCCCGAGCAGCCCCCGAACGCTGAGAAGCGGTACACCGTTCCTGCGGACGTCCGGTTGTCGACTCCTTCCCTCCCCCCGCTCGTTACAAACGAGTCACCGCGCGTTTTTCCCGGCAGTTCGGCTGCCGCCTCCAAGTAGGAATAAACACGTTTTTAACCTGTTCCTGGCTGTCTATGCTTTTGAGGCTGTCATGCCCCGCGCGTACGTCTCTGGGCCGACGACACATCCGGACATAACATGAAGTCTCTTGCATGAGCGTTGGTAGCACTGTGGGTAAAACGCCCAGCACTTATCATCGCTGACCGTGGCCGTGGGTTAAACACCCGGCCATCCAACCCAACGAAACTTTCTCTCTTGTTTTTCTTTTTTTTTTGTTTGTTTGTTTTCGGTATTTCGCTGACGTATTACTGTGACGGAAACCCGTAAGTGAAATCTTGCGGGACCAGACTTAGGCATAAAACGCTTTCGTGTTAAAAAAAAGAAATGTTATTGCTATCGGGTCTACATGCTAATTTGATTACAATACATTTCCTTTTTTTTCATAGTGCCTCCGTCTTAACTTGTTCGTTCATGCCATATTTATGTTCCCGAATGGTTTTCCGTAAAAGTGCAGTATGTATCTGCCTACACACGCCCTGGATAAATTATGTTCCTTTTATTAAAAAGCTTCCCTTCTCCAATCACAACTTTAAAAAGAAATATTTTGACAAGTGACACCTTTCCTAAAGTGTTTGAACACGCATTAAGTGTTATACTTCCATCCTAGATGACTGATAGATACGGATGTTAAAAATAAATGAAAGGAGAACAGCATAGCCATTTCTTCAGAATCATGAAGGCGCAGAATGGATTGATTACGAAATGTTACAATTTCAGTTAAAGCATTCCCGGTACATGGAAAGCTCTAAACTTTTCAGTGTTCAGAGGCACACATAGCGGTACATATTTATCCTAAGCGTACAAAGTGTGATATCTATTTTAAGTATGAAAAAAAAAGATCATCCCAGTATTTTTTACAGGCAGAATATTTGACTTTATTTCAGCTTTAGGTTTGGGCATAGTAATGACACTCTACAGCACGCTATGCGCGCGCATGGGTTCTGTCACAAGGGTAAGTCAGTGTATGTCTCTCTTCATTCTTGGAATACAGAAAAAGCAACGGAGTCCTATTATAAATGCAATTTTCGTAGTAAGAACATTTGTGTTAACATTATCATAAAATCCTAGTGTCACATTCCTGAACACCTAAAAACCATTCATGTGAAATAATTATTCATTCTTGTACCAGAACGAAATCGCGGTAACTCGATCTTGACACGGAATGCATTTGTTCGTCAACGACCGGGGGCGTAGCCAGCAATTTATCTCGGGCGGGAGGGGAGAAGGGTGGTGTTGAATTAATCATTACGTAATAATAATAATAATATGTGGGGAATCATTATGTAAGTACGTGTGTCTCTTTGTATGTGTGCATGTATACCTACATACACAAAGTTAAAAAAAATTTCGGAGGGGGGAGAGAAGTGTGAAAACCCATAGCACACCCCCCCCCCTCCAACTGGCTGCGCCAATGCGCTACGACAAATGTGGATACGCCATGTGTGATCGATAGATATTTGATTCACGGATGCTTTTATAGTCTCGTTTTCATGCAGATTTGTAACTTTGTAACTCGCTCTATCAGTATCAATAAAAACGCAAACATATTCATTCCGTGTAATTACGTCACCGGACTTCGCGAGCGTTAAGAACCCTGCATAACGCGACCACGGTTCTGGCTTCTGAGAAAAGGCCGCAGAGTAACCACTTTTTCAGTCCCTAAACGCAACTGAACGCTGCTAGAATATCAACAAGGTGCCTTGGGTACCCATTAGTTCATTAGGAATATAATTGTAAGCTCAAGGATGCGGGTTCGTTTACCGGCCACAGCGGCCGCATTTCGACGAGAGATGGAATGCAAAGTCACCCGTTCTCGCCCTTAAAGGGGCCCTGCAACACTTTTCCAAGTAGCCATGCAATTGATTCACTAAAGGAGCTTATTGCCTCACGAATTCACCGCCGCAAAAATTTTTGGAATCCGTCCAGTACGAGTGGAGTTACAAAGATTTGTCGCACGCTGCAATTGCATTCTCTCTTCTCTCGTACCGACAATAGCGCTGGAAGTTACGCAGGGAGGGATGGCACGGGGGGAAGAAAATACGTCACACGCGCCTCGTGATCTTGAGCGCTTTTTCTCTTTTTTTTTTCTTCGAATACGCGAATTTTCATTGCGATCGCGCGCGCACGCGTGGACAAGTCGCGGACCTCCCGCGGCGGCCTCTGTAACCACCGAGCGCGCCATGCTCAAATCAGCCAATGGCTGATACAATGTCGGTGACGAGTGATTTTTGAGTACGCAACGTCATTTGTCGAGAGAAGAGAAAGCAATTTTTAGCTGACTTTGAGAATTTATTGTGAATTCTACGCCGCGTGCTGCGCTATCATATTTGGCTCGCGTATTGTCGAGAGCCTGGACTACCGATCGGCAGCGTTTTCTGAGCGTGCTCAAAAAGTGTTGCAGGGCCCCTTTAAGTGCACCTTTAAGAAAGCCACATACGAACTCACCTACGCTTTGCCTCATGACAATATCGTGGTTTTTATATGTCAGAAAACAGGTTTATTTCCCCGCTAGAAGAAAGCTGGCCTCTCCATAATGTTTGCGCATTATTAGTGAATGCGAACGTACGCTTGAATGTGTGATAGCATGAGATAATGCGCTAGAACATATGCTAATGCGCCAGAACAGGTAAAAAGTCCTATGAGGTTTGGCTTGCAAATTGTTGTGTTCTGAGGAGGTATTATCAGTTGTTCGCTTCATAGGATGCAATTGCATATGCAAGATCGTGTTTGACTCAAGCAACGAATGCATTGGGTTAATCACCGGTGTAATCATTTCTGTGATACACTGCCCTAGCATCATTCTAAAAACTAGGACAGCAGCTATTTCGATAAGGAAAAAGTCGGAGTGACCTGGTCGCTGTCATTACTCATCACTACAGCAGATATTCATGAGAGCGAACTAAAGGATTACGAGCTACCATAGAAACCATTCCGGTTTCCAGTAGGCCATGCTATGAATGACTGAATGAATAAACTTTATTTCAACTCCCGCTCCTTCGGGCGAGGCGTCACAAATATTTTAGTGTTCTCCTGCTGAGCACGATGTCACAGGCTGATTTTTAAATTGGGTCAACGTGCTTCTGTCACTGAGTCATATGCGAGAAGTTTGTTGTCACTCAAACTTCAATTTCGTCAAGGCCAAGAACTAGTTCGTAGCTTTCTTACGGCATCACTCTTATCTCGTTCATTTACGTTTGAAAATTATAGTTATTTGCGGGTCATTCCACACCAACTGTCCCAACCTTGGCGCTTGACCATCTGCGATTTGCTTGAAAAAAAATTCAGGACTCCTACCTAAAGCGAAAAGTCTTCCCCCCAAAATATTTTTTGCGAAAAAAATATTTCAGTATCCGCCAGCCTCATGTTATTTTTGGAAATCTCGAAACCATGGCTCGTAAAACGGGCTGTAGAAAAAACCATTTTCCTAAATTAGGCTTAGGGGAAATTTTTACCTCTAGAACAATGGTAGGCTTTTTTACCTAAAATAAGGTTTACGAACTTTTGCGCTTTCGTGGGTTTTTTATGCGGCCTTGAATAAGGACAATATGGTCCATATTGGGGATTTTTTCATAGAAAGGTAACATTCAGCGAAATGTGACAGTTGGTATTAGCGTATTGCCAGAAAGTTTTACTATAGAGTAAAAATAATTTGAGACGTATGTAGTACAAAATAAAGTGTACAGGTGGCGACAAAGTTGCAAAAATGTTCATTTTGCACATGTTTGGTCGTAAATTCAACATTGAGGTGATCCTAGTAAAAATACGCTCAATAGCAGATTGACTAGCAACCTTCATTGGCTACTCACTCAAAAAAGTTTTATCATATTACTCTTTGTTTTAAGAGAGAAAAGTAATTTTGAATTTGCGTTCTACCACTCTCTGCGTTTGCACGAGTTTATACGTCGTAGCAATGCGTCCTAGCGGTATTTACAAACTGCACAGACGCGGGGAACACCTATACAACATAATGAACTTTGTCCATGCTTGTTTAAATTATTGACTAGCTTTTATTAGTCTGAGTCAACAATAAATGCGAAACCTACTAGACTTCATTTAACCACATGCAGCTGTCCGCTGACGGCCTGCACCATATGCTTACGCAGCACCGGAATGTGGCACCGATGTGTGCAACACACCGACACCTATACGCTCAATTTAGGAGGAAGAGCGCTACGATTAAGAAAACGATCTATCAAAAAAAAATGTGTCGTATCGCGGATAAGTCGCAGTTAAAGCCAACATATTGTATATAAGTGACCATACGTTGGTTCATAACACATCCTTTTTTTTTTACTTCAATCGACCGTTTCCTTGATCGTGTTCTTTTTACTTCTAAATTTAGCTTATAGGTAACGGTGTGTTGCACACAGCGGTGCCACTTCCCGGTGCTGCGTAGGCATACGGTGCAGGCCGTCAGCGGACAGCTGCATGTGGTTAAATGCAGTCTAGTAGGTTTCGCATTTCTCGTTGACTCAGACTAATAAAAGCTCGTCAATAATTTAAACAAGTACGAACAAAGTTCATTATGTTGCCTAGATGTTCCCCGCGTCTGTGCAGGTTGTAAATACCGCTGGGACGCATTGCTACGACCTATAAACACGTGCAAACGCAGAGAGTAGTAGAACGCAAATTCAAAATTATTTTTCTCTTTTAAAACCAAAAAGTAATTTGATAAAACTTTCTGAGTGAGTAGCCAATGAAGGTTGCTAGTCAATCTGCTATTGAGCATATTTTTACTAAGAACACCTCAGTGTTGAATTTACGACCAAACATGCGCAAAAATGAACATTTTTTGAAAATTTGTCGCCACCTGTACACTTTATTTTGTACTACATACGTCTCAAATCATTTTTACTCTACAGTAAAACTTTCTGGCAATACGCTAATACCAACTATCACATTTCGCTGAATGTTATTTTTTTATGAAAAAATCCCCAATATGGATCATATTGTCCTCATTCAAGGTCGCATAATAAACCCACGAAAGCGTAAAAGTTCGTAAAACTTATTTTAGGTAAAAAGGCCTACCATCGTTCTAGAGGTAAAAATTTATCCTAACATAATTTAGGAAAAATGGATTTTTCGACAGCCCGTGTTACGAGCCATGGTTTCGAGATTTCCGAAAAAACTAACATCAGACTTGCGGTACTGAAAAATTTTTTTCGCAAAAAATATTTTGGGGGGAAGACTTTTCGGTTTAGGTAGGTAGTCCTGAATTTTTTTCAAGCAAATCGCAGATGGTCGAGCGCCAAGGTTGGGACAGTTGGCGTGGAAAGATCCATGTACAAACTGTAAGCGTAAGTTAAAGGGGTGGTGCCATCAAATTTCGAGGCTATAACAGGCCTGTTGTGGGTTTCCTCTGTATGCAGAGACACTCCACCCGAAGAGTCGGACACAGCAAACGTTTAGAATATATTTCAATTCACTTCCGAAAGTGTACCTAACACTCATTCTCCCGATCGAGACCCATCGCTAGCGCGTCAAAACTGACGTAGCTCTATAGGAAGGACAGCGAAAGTTGTAGTGACGTCACACCAGATCTGTAGTGACGTGAGTGGCCTCCGGACCTCCGCCACCTCCGCAACGTACGTACCGGCAAAGCATCGGTTACTAGCCATCGCAACTGTCGGCGCATTTGTTTTGCTGGTGCTTGTGTGGCACGTGTGTGCGAGAGCAGACGACACTCAGCACGACGTGCGTCACACTTGTGTGGTCACGTGACCAAGCCTACTCCACTTCTACGTCACTGCCCAACTCGGAGCCCAGGAACCGAAAGAGAAAGTTGTCCACATAAATAAGGCGATATTAATATATTTATCGAGGATACATGAATCTTGGTGCGTGTATCATGCTTCCTGGAGCTATAAGAAACACTGGCAGCAAAGAACGCGCAAGTCACAAATTTGGTACCCCCCCACCCCTATAAGTATAAGAACCAAATGTCGCATTTATCTCCAAACTGATATGATCACATTTCAACCTCGCCCCGTAGATCAACCTCGCCCTGTAAATAAACACAGTTCCACCGCAACTATAACAATATGTATGTTTGTGTTCCACATACGAGCTTTTGTTCTTTTCGTCCAACCTAAAATCCGTGCACTATAAATTTGTATTATTTAAATTGAAGGAAGACAAAAAATGCAGCATACCCTTCTTTCATTGTATGTTGCCTTGATATGGTTTTGAATATAGATACGCAAAAATCTGTCATGCAGTACCTTGGCACAATTCACAAGTCTGTTTTCGACATTGTAGACTTCCCAGTTCTCAAACCCAGCCTAAAAAAAATGTTCTCGTTGCAGGCGTTCCTGATGGTTAACAATGGCATCACGGCACCATTTGTAGGTTTATGTCTCCTGGCTGTTTTATTTCCGTTTGTTCATTCAAAGGTACGTGCTGTATCCAAGGCTGTATTGTGCTGATTGTTTAACTCCTCTAGAGGAGTTAAAGACAGATTATCATGACTTCCGGCTCAAGCAAGGGCAGTTTTTGAGGCTGACTTGAGGCGATGTTTGGTGGGTGCTTGTGATAACTTATTGATCAAAAAGTCGAGTTCCGTCCGCAGAACAGATAAGTGGCAGCTTAAAAGAGTCCGCTGTCGGAGCGAGCAGAAAAAAAATAATAAGGCTTACCGAGCACGCAAAAGTACAACAGCAAATGTTGAAGGAATGCTGTAGAATTACTGTTTTAACAAGCAACTTATCACGCCGGATTTTAATGAGAATTACTCGCAAATTCACTAACAAACGTCAAAGCACGACTACTTTTCATCGAATGGGGTGAAAAACAGTCGCCGAAGAACATCCGCACCCACAATGTGATGTGCAAAATATAAGATAAATGTGTATTTACATATTAGCGTGCAAGAGAGCTAACCAGAGTATATTTAGTAACTTAAGTACGATACTACCAGTACAGAACGAAACCTAATGAGAACCGCATTATCCAGACAGGTACATATTGCAGCAAATGAAGGTCAGCTTGTGCGTTCCTGAACGAAGCCCGGTGCACGGCTTTCTCGAATGAAATATATTAATATCGCTATTAACCTCGCATGCGTTGTCCAAATCTCCGCGTTAATTTCAACAAAGAAAAAAAACATGTTATCGCAGCGTTAACGGAGGCACTCTTCCATTGCTCTAAGAATGTAGAGCAGTCAAGAAAAGCTAATACTTCAGAAGGTGTAATTACTCTGGCACAGTAATTTACCAACTTTTCTGTCGTTTGTGGCCACCTGTTGCCATTGTTAACGCGGACAGAACGACGCTCACATTACTGACTCAGTGGTCTGAATGGTGAAATATAACTACACATTACGCCGAAATCAAAATTAAGAGTGTTCATTAAATAGCTAGGGAAGCTAAGAGAGCAGATTTCATATTTCAAATGACATGCTTCCCAAAAAGTTGTCAGTTTGCACCGCTATTTGGAATGCTGCCACTTAGGATGCATGAAAAATCAGAGAAATCGCATCAATTTGTTCGAAAACTCCTGCTTTTCAATGGTCCACATCAGATAAACAAACAACATTTGTGGGTGAATTCAGAATGTTGGCCAAGTCACATTTAATTTTAATACCGAAGCATTGACACTTTTGTGTTGACCAGCCCTGCTATTAATATCCCCTTAAAACGTAAAACATTGGTCACGCAGGGGGCTGGTGTGGCAACACTTACAATGGTAGTCTATCAACTCTGCCACATCACTTCAATTATTCAAAGTGGACGAAGACCACCTCGAATGGAAGTGTCACTTGACAGCTGCCCTGGGAATAAGAGTAGCGTTGCTTCAGCCATCAATGCGACATTCTTCGACATTCCCACATCGTAAGCTATAGCATGTCATACCAATGTACTCAGAATAGAATTATTTCTCCTGGTAACTTCGCGCATGCTCTCTACCCTAACACATTGATGAACGTGTCATATCTTTTTAACTCTACAGCAGAACTGTACACGTTACAGAAAATAAGTAATGGATTATAATTACAATTACTTCCCTCAAAATGTAAGTGATTACAGGGATCAATTACAGCCCCGGAAAAGTAACTGAGCGATTAGAGAATTGTAATCAATTACTTTTACGTTACTTTCCATCAACATTTTACTTGCCGTAACACAATAACACAAGGCGGGGAGGCTTTTGTGCCATAGTGTTACACGTTGTTAACTTTCAACGGGAGGTATTTTTTTCAAATTTGTCGTCACTGGTTTTTTTCCTTTTCGTTAAGAGGACAGCTGCTACACTGAACACTCTCTCAATGCATGATCTTTAAGGAACGGCGGTGTTATAACGTAGGGACACCTCACGCACTAGCTCGTAGTTGAGCATTGCTTCGATGCTAATGTCCATCTCCTCTATGAAGCATCGTGATTCGCTCTTGCTGGCGCTCGGGTAAGACGTTGCAGGTAATCATCAACAGCCTGACTACGCTCACTGCAGGGCAAAGGGCTCTCCCATGTTCCGCCAATCAACCCGGTCCTGTGCTTTCTGCTGCCACGTTATGCCGGCAAACTTCTTAATTTCATCTGCCCACCTAATTTTCTGTCTCCACCTCACGCGTTTGCCTTCTCTTGGAATCCTCAAGATTCTCCATAAAGAAACTGACAGAATCCCAATAAAGAAGGGCATAAGGCAGAGAGACACGATCTCTCCAATGCTATTCACCGCGAGTTTACAGCAGGCTTTCAGGGCTCTAGATTGGGAAGAGTTAGGAGTTAATGGAGAATATCTTGGTAACCTGCGATTCCCAATTGACATTGCATTAATGAGTAACTCAGGGACGAATTACAACACATTATTACTGAACTGGATACGGAAAGCAGAAGAATAGGCCGTAAAATAATATGCATAAATCTAAAGTAATGTGGAACAATCTCGGCAGAGAACAGCGCTTTGCGATAGGTAGCGAGACACTGGAAGTTGTAAAGGAGTACGTCTACTTAAGACAGATAGCAACCGCGGAGAGAGTGAAATACCTAGAGGAATCAGGATGGGATGGAGCACACTCGGCGAGCATTCTCAAATCATGATTGGTAGTCTACCACTATCCCTCAAGAGGAAGGTATATAACAGCTGCATCTTACCGGTACTTACGTACAGAGCAGAAACCTGGAGACTTACAAAGAGGGTTCAACTTAAATTGAGGAAGATGCAGCGAGAGATGGAAAGGAAAAACCGGCAGATCCCACGCACTATGGGAATCGATGTAATGCGAAGCAGCTAGCAAGGAGCAAATCATGCTGTACATAATATGCATGTCGTGATTTACATGTTAGGACCTGTCATTTATGTTCGTCATACAGTCACGTCACGCAAAACCAATTTTGGTGTATATGAAGCTCGCGAAACGGCCGCGAGAGTGTCGTGAGCGTGGCATGCAAGTCATGTTGCACATGACATGTCATGATTCCCATATTACCGATTGTCATTTATGTTCATCATACAGTCACGTCACGCAATACGAAATTTGGCGTATGTCAAGCTCGCGTGAGCGCGCCATCACCGTGGCGTGCAAGTGATATCACTCATGACATGTCATGATTTCCATACTACCACTTGTCATTTATGTTCCTCATACAGTCACGTCACGCAATACTATATTTCGTGTATACCAAGCTAGCGAAACGGCCGCGAGACTGCCATGAGCGTGGCGTGGAAGTCATGGTGGACATGACATGTCATGATTTCCATATTGCCACTTTCCATTAATATTCGTCATACAGTCACGACAAGCAATACCAGACTTGGTGTATATCAAGCTAGCGAAACGGCCGTGAGAGTGCCATGAGCGCGGCATGCAAGTCATTTTGCACATGACATGTCATTATTTTCATATGACCACTTGGCATTTATGTTCGTCATACAGGCACGTCACGCAATACGAAATTTGGCGTATGTCAAGCTAGCGTGAGCGCGCCATCAGCGTGGCGTGCAAGTGATATCACTCATGACATGTCATGATTTCCATACTACCACTTGTCATTTATGTTCCTCATAGAGTCACGTCACGCAATACCAAATTTGGTGTATATCAAGCTACCGAAACGGCCGCGAGACTGCCATGAGCGTGGCGTGGAAGTCATGTCACTCATGACATATCATGATTTCTGTATTACCACTTGTCATTTATGTTCGTCATACAGTCACGTCACGCAATACCAAATTAGGTGTATATCAAGCTAGCGAAATGGCCGCGAGCGTGCCATGAGCGGGCATGCAAGTCATGGTGGACATGACATGTCATGATTTCCATATTGCCACTTTCCATTAATATTCGTCATACAGTCACGACAAGCAATACCAGACTTGGTGTATATCAAGCTAGCGAAACGGCCGTGAGAGTGCCATGAGCGCGGCATGCAAGTCATTTTGCACATGACATGTCATTATTTTCATATGACCACTTGGCATTTATGTTCGTCATACAGGCACGTCACGCAATACGAAATTTGGCGTATGTCAAGCTAGCGTGAGCGCGCCATCAGCGTGGCGTGCAAGTGATATCACTCATGACATGTCATGATTTCCATACTACCACTTGTCATTTATGTTCCTCATAGAGTCACGTCACGCAATACCAAATTTGGTCTATATCAAGCTAGCGAAACGGCCGCGAGACTGTCCATGAGCGTGGCGTGGAAGTCATGTCACTCATGACATATCATGATTTCTGTATTACCACTTGTCATTTATGTTCGTCATACAGTCACGTCACGCAATACCAAATTAGGTGTATATCAAGCTAGCGAAATGGCCGCGAGCGTGCCATGAGCGGGCATGCAAGTCATGGTGGACATGACATGTCATGATTTCCATATTGCCACTTTCCATTAATATTCGTCATACAGTCACGACAGGCAATACCAGACTTGGTGTATATCAAGCTAGCGAAACGGCCGTGAGAGTGCCATGAGCGCGGCATGCAAGTCATTTTGCACATGACATGTCATTATTTTCATATGACCACTTGGCATTTATGTTCGTCATACAGGCACGTCACGCAATACGAAATTTGGCGTATGTCAAGCTAGCGTGAGCGCGCCATCAGCGTGGCGTGCAAGTGATATCACTCATGACATGTCATGATTTCCATACTACCACTTGTCATTTATGTTCCTCATAGAGTCACGTCACGCAATACCAAATTTGGTCTATATCAAGCTAGCGAAACGGCCGCGAGACTGTCATGAGCGTGGCGTGGAAGTCATGTCACTCATGACATATCATGATTTCTGTATTACCACTTGTCATTTATGTTCGTCATACAGTCACGTCACGCAATACCAAATTAGGTGTATATCAAGCTAGCGAAATGGCCGCGAGCGTGCCATGAGCGGGCATGCAAGTCATGGTGGACATGACATGTCATGATTTCCATATTGCCACTTTCCATTAATATTCGTCATACAGTCACGACAGGCAATACCAGACTTGGTGTATATCAAGCTAGCGAAACGGCCGTGAGAGTGCCATGAGCGCGGCATGCAAGTCATTTTGCACATGACATGTCATTATTTTCATATGACCACTTGGCATTTATGTTCGTCATACAGGCACGTCACGCAATACGAAATTTGGCGTATGTCAAGCTAGCGAAACGGCCGTCAGCGCACCATGAGCGTGGCATGTAAATCATATTGTACATGACATGCACGTCATGATTTTCAGATTACCCCCTGTCATTTATGTTGGTCCTGCAGAAATGTTTTATCGTACCAGTTTTTGGATATATCAAGTTCAGGAAACGGCCGCAGGAGCACTACGGCCATGGCGTGTAAATCATATTTTTCGTGACAAGTCAGTCATTATTTTCATGATATTACCAGCACACATGTTCGTCATACAGTCATGTTACGCCATATCAATTTTGGTATAAATCCCATTAACGATACGGCCAGGGGAGCACAAATTCGTAGGCGGCTAGAGAGAGACGCTCAAAGTCGCCGAAGTTGGCTAAGAAATGCTTCGCATTTAAAATGATAGGTGTAACCTTAAGAGATAGGAAGAGAGCAGAGTGGGTCAGGGAACAAATGGGGGTTAAGGATATCTTAATTGAAAAGAAGAAGAAGAGATGGACATGGGCCTGGCACGTAGCACGTCGGCAGGATAACCGCTGGTCATTAAGGATAACTGGCAGGTAATAAAAAGGAAAAAAAAGGCTCCCTAGGGACCCTCGTTTGACAGGATGGAAAGTCCCTACAGAGCGGTCGCACATTTTTGCGGGACGAAAACTGCCGTAGAAGACAGGTTTCAACTTGATTTTGGAAAAAAAAGTGAATGATTGCTGGTAATCAATTACAAGAAAATGTAATTGGGTTACCCAGAACTTCACAGTGTCGAAAAACTACTCGACTATATTGCAAAAAATACAACAAAATGCAATCGAATACATGTAATGGATTATTTGTAACGCGTTACGGCCAACATTGCTGTACAGTGAAAGGAAGAAATGCGTCTTCTGAAGAACACCATTCCTTTACCGAGGCAGATTATTAGTAAATTCTGGATCCTTGCGCACTGCATCAACACACAAAAAGTACGATTCTGTTTAAGAAAATCCTAATGCAGCTAACTTGCCGTTATTATGCTTGGAATTCCTATCAGCCTAAAACGAATCGGAATGCATATTTCACAGATTATTATTACTTTCCACACACATTTAAATATCGGTGTATTGTATTACCGCAACCATAACCTATATATTTTCAAGAGATATCGGTTGTTTATTTCCAATTAAAATTTTCTGCGCTATATGTAATTTACATATTAAGCGTGCCACAATTACAATGTATTCACGCCGTGTGCATGCACACGAAAAATTGAATGGCTTGGTACGAACAGCTACTGGTCAGCATGTCTGTTGTTTTGTGTTTGCAGCCTCGAAGAACAATTTATCCTCTTTCGCCTGTCTTACCTGTGGGCCAGCTTTTTCGCTATATTTGCAACACTTCTAATTGGCGTCGCCGTGAGTGCTGCTACAGGTGATGTAAATATTCCCATATAGCTACCACGTTTCTTGCCTTTTTTTGAAATTTAGTAATCACAAATACGTTCTTCTGATTTCTTCAACGAACGTAGATGGTACGCTTACCTAAGGCCAAAATTCATGACCTTCTGGGTTTTGAAGTTAAGCGCTTGCCGAGTGCGCCTACTTCCAAATTTATAAGAAAACTATGCGTCGCCTTATTCGCCTTGGCAAAGTAAAAAAAAAGAGCATTAACTCAGTGAGCATAAATACATTGAGCTGCGAGTGTTGTTGAAGTGCCAATGCATAAGTTATGGTTTTTCTGTAGGAAAAAAAATGATAAAAACACATCGCACAAACTGACCATGTTCTGTAGGCATCTACTTCATGAAAACTCACTAAAAGCTGCAAAATAATTACTGGACCGAGTGCTTTTAAATACATGATTTCTCTGCACTTTGTAACTCTAGTTCTTGTTAACTTGCTACAGTAACAAAAGAATAATAGCGTCTTTGAACGACTGAGTACGTCTACCACGTTTTTTTTAATGTCCTAATTTTTGTAATTCAGGCGAAATGAAAAAAAAGTGGCAGCATGATTTGTGTTACGACTCAGCTGTGAATTTCTGGAAGCGCATCATCTATCTTTGGTGTAAGGAGAAATTTCAGGTTTGTATCTTTGCGTGAGCTTGGCGCCATTTATTTAAAAAGCGTTGATGTCTCTCTCTCTCTCTTTAAAGGACGTAAACGATCCAGTGACAGAAGAAGATCATCATAACACCAAGCTTATAAGCAAAACTCTTGACACACACACAACACTAATTTAGTCGTAACCGCAGTACGCTACGTGGCTGTTCTCAAATACTAGATCTCTTATTTAGATCACGTATTTCCAGTAACTAAATGAGCGCTTGTCACAACAAAAATGACCAGTATGCGCTTGGCGATTGCTAATAAAACACCGTTGGTGTATTCTTTTTTCTCGAAGTTCTTTTGTTTTAATTAGCTTGGCCCAGGTAACCTGGGTCATGTGTATTCATTTAGATTATGGCTAGTCTTTACAGCGAAAGCTGTTATGAGATCACAACAACGGTCGTTTTTGGCGCCGTAGTTGCCCGCCGCCGGTGTCTGTAACCGCTATCGCGCGAAATAATAATAAAAAAACGAAACGAGAAGAAATATCCACGATGAAACGGGGTTCGAACCGGGCCACAGAAGCGGACCTCCTTCAGCATAGTAACGGCGACCTATTTATATACACCATTCACCACTGGCGGTACGCCGATCTCGGGGGAATATCAGCGCGTTCTCTGCCTTACCAGCAAACCAGCGAGATGGCGCAAAGTGCGCGCTCGGTGCCCCACTCGTTGCGATGCGTTGGCTCCTCAACCTGCGTTTTGCCCTACAGGGCGTAGTCACCTGTGCCCGTGCGCACGCTTATTTTGGGGTGTGGGGGGGATGGGGGGCTCTTTTACGTCGTGTGCTTTCGCCGGAAAGATTGCGTTTAGATTACAGAGCGCACAAAGGTGACTTCGCTCGCTGCCGAGGCCCCGTTTCTGAAAGAAGCGCGCTGTTCAAACACAGTGAAGTAACAACTGTAACACTTGTTAGTTCGCGCTCGTCCTGTGTATACCTGTGCGCATATTTCGTGCGTCCATTTTGTTTGAGCAGTGCGTTAAGTGCCGAACTCTGAACGTTGTTAGTTCGCGCTTGTCCTGCGTGCGTCCTTTGCGCTTGAACAGTGCGCTCCAAGTTTCGATCTGCTCGCCGTTATTCGCGTGAAATGCCAATTTGTTGCTATCGCATTCATTGCTTCGCCCTTGCGGCAAAACTGTGACTTTTTTTTCTTCAGTACGCTATTCAGAAGGTTAGGCAGCTACTTGTTGAAAACTTGAGTATGTATAGTATATCCTCCTCAGACCCCAGCAAATTTGTGGCCACACAGGTGAAATTAAAACAGATTTTTGGAATGCACACACGCACTTATTACACGAGAAAAAAAATTTGCACCTCTACGGCTAACAGCTTTTGCACACCACTGTGTGCATTATAATGCACACTGGGTCTCAATGCGCAGGAAACGAGTAACACTCGCCTATAACAAAATTTTACATTTGCTCGTGAAAAGCACTCTTCTTTGTTGTGAAAGTAGTTTGTAGCATTTTCGCACAGATGTGATGCACAGGAAGATGCTACACCGGAACTATGTTCACTGAGAACATCCCGAGTTTCGGCATCTCGAGGAAAATACCTGATTTACAAGCTATCGCATGTGGTTCGCTCACGCAGTTCTTAGCTCAGGAGGCACCTTGGCTTTCAGCCGCTTTTGGTCTGCCGCAAGTTCAAATTCGGCACCACACTTGTTTTTCGACACTAGGTAATGGGCATAGAACAGCCTCATCATCAGCCAATTAGAGGTCCGAGGGGTCATTGCTGGTTATTGTCTCGAGAAAACGTTCCGCCTTTTCATCAAAGATTCTTAGATGAAACAAAATCCAAAGCTTAACGCCAAAAAGCTTAATACCAACCGCATGAGACTGCCATGAGTACGCACGCCGAAGCACATATTGAGACCGAGTGTGCATTATAATGCACATCTTAAGAAAACGGCTTCTGATTACAAAAATACTCGCCTGTAAGGTTACTTGACGCACGAAAATCCTTCCTAGACACTTCTTAAGTAGACTGAAACAACAACTAAAAATTTTGACTGCGTGATTATTGAATAATTTGGGACTTTGTTGGACGCTGTTGGTAGAACGTCGAAGACGAGAATTCCGCCATGTTTGAAAGCGGGAAAACATAGCTTACACTGTAGTGTGCTTCCTGTAATGCTGACCAGATGACACCACATGATCGATAATGCGATTGCACCAAGAAATTTGGCTTTAATAGTGGCGCGAATTTCCAAAACCAGAAAAGAACAAATGTGCATTTTAATGTACGCGGGGTCTGAAGAGGATATAGGAGGCAACCAATCTAACACACTACCATGAAATGTGCAAAAAAAAACAGTTTACTATTCAGGAGGTTAGGCGGCTACTTGCTGAAAACTTGCGTATGTATAGTATATAGGGGGGCAACCAATCTAACACACTACCATGAAATGTGGGCAAAAAAAACAGTTTACTATTCAGGAGGTTAGGCAGCTACTTGCTGAAAACTTCCGTATGTATAGTATATAGGAGGCAACCAATCTAACACACTACCATGAAATGTGCAAAAAAAAAAAACCAGTTTATTATTCAGGAGGTTAGGCAGCTACTTGCTGAAAACTTGAGTATGTACAGTATATAGGAGGCAACCAATCTAACACACTACCATGAAATGTGCAAAAAAAACAGTTTACTATTCAGGAGGTTAGGCAGCTACTTGCTGAAAACTTGCGCATGTATAGTATATAGGAGGCAACCAATCTAACACACTACCATGAAATGTGCACCACTTGAGCTATCCCTTTTACGGATATCTGCCTGTCCTCAACAGTCGACTCAAGACACCTTGCCAGGTTTCCGGAGTAGTTAACGCTGCAGGACGATGACACCAGCGCTCACCCAGTGTCATCGGGCAATTCACCATTGGGCAAGATTGGCCTTATCGCCGTTAATCGGTGAAATACCCAAACCTAAAAACTCATCCCCGCGTTTTTACGACGCAATGTAAACCATGATTCTTCACCATGTCAGTGTGAGTGTTGGCTATTTTTACAGGAAGTATCAAATGCTTCATGGCTATATGCAGCTCCAGCAATGTGAAACTTTATTACGGCCTCCACCCTCACACCTTGTCACAAAACAACGGCTTTAAAGATTGCTATCAATTGATATTTGCACACTTGCATACTACGATATTTCCTTCTGTAATAATAACCAAGTGAAAAGAGGTAGCCATCGCCAAGGTCTGGCATCAACAACTCCTCCAATTATTAAGGCGAAAGCCTTAACCTCACACGCTAAAAATGGCCCGGTGTCCTTTGTTGGCATACCCCGTCGGCGGCGTCCACATCAGTGATGAAAAAAAATCATCATGCGAGAGCGTCAAAATTTGTGATGCCAATAAGGCGTCACCGTGATGTCACCGTCACATCACGTGACGTAACTTCACATGATGGTGGCATCTCATGAGAACGTAACTTGGCCAAAGGTGGGCCGATCACGGAGGCAGTGCAAAACCAGGTGATGTGCTTCCTATTTTTTTTCCTTTTTCTCTCTTTCTATTTCGCGCTTGCTTCCTCTTTTTTCTCTAATTTAATACGTGGTTTTGCCTGCGTTACGCCAAGCGCTTTAGTTGTTGTTTTTTTTCGCTGCCGATGATAATTTATCATCATCAAAGGCGCTCAAAGAACAAGAGGAAGAAGACTTCTCGATGCGCTCGGAGAACAAAAGGAAGAAGGCTTCTCCTTGGCGCGAGCGCGCGCTCTCAGTATGCCAATCATGGAGTGTTGCGCCAAGCGACGACGAAATCATACTACAGCATACGACAGCCCGGCCCCCTAAAGTGCTCCGCACTTAAAAGATGATGGCTTTCGCCTTCCAGTCGTCTCAGGTAAAGGCATAGGGACTTTGAGATTTTTTTATTTCAGTAAAAGAAAAGGCTTTCTTATTCGTAGAGGATAATGCTCCATGTCATTTGCAAGGGGGGTAAGTCAGGAACACATCCGCTACGCACCACCCCTTGCAGTGTACAGCAGCTGCAATAGAGCATCTAGAAACATCATAAGTACTGCAACCTTTTTTTCTACAACATCTGATAGGCCTCTTCACATGGCGACAAGATGGAACTCGAGTACGTTCCATTAGCCCTGACATGTCAGAATTGAGGCTCACATCAGGGTTGCAGTTAGTAGCTATATACTTCACGCCAAATTGGCTACCTTAGGAACCCGCCTGGCGACGAATTGCAGGCTGGCTTCATGGCTGAATTTTGCCTACTATTCAGCTTCTGCTTTGGAGCATTCAGTGGCCATTTTAACACGGAAAGTGTTTTACGCTGGGGACCACCACGGCTCCACTGACGTATTTCTGTCACGCATATGACGTTGTAAAATATACAACAGATGGCAAAGAAAAACTAGAAGAGAAATTGCTTCAGATCCACGAAGTGAATGCTGATGATGGAGCGAAGCTCGGTCCCAAGGTGCATAATGTCTGCGTTCAAGTCGCCGACTAGAATAAAGGACGCACGGACGGACAGATTCACGGACAGACGTACAGATGCACGGACGGTCGGACGGACGGATGGACGGACGCACGCATGGATGGACGGACGGACAGATGCACGGATGGAGGGACGGACAGACGGACGGACAGAGTACCGTCTATGTTTAAACCAAATGCGCGCTATGAACGCTCTATGTACGGTTATGTAACACCTGTGTTTCAGTCCGACGGGGACCTCGACGACGACGGCGACAACAGATATGGTGAGAGCCTAAGGAACTTCACTCCTAAAAAGCTTCGTCTCCGGGAGTCGAACCTACGATCCCTCCGGTCGCAGCGCGCGGCGCGAAACGACTCGGCCACAAAAGTGCACGTTCCTCATCCTACTATAGCGAGCTATTTATATACACCATCTACCGTTGGCGGCACTCGGAGCTCAGTGGCACTTCAACGTTTTCTCGTTATCACTAGTGAGATGGCGCGAAGGGCGCGCATTAAAAGTCATCGCTCCGCCCGTTGAGATGCACGCGCGCCTCTACAGGGTGTGGTCGCTCATGCGCGCGTTTGTCTCGTGATGGGGGCGGTTTGTACGTCTTGTGCTATCGCCGCAAGTTTGCGCTGAAGTTACAGAGAGCACGAAGGTCACTTCGCTCACTGCAGCGGACGCGTTTGCGAAAGGAGCACGCTACTTACACACACAAAGAAGTAGCAACTGTGGCAATTGTAAGTTCGCTGTGTATACTTGTGCTTTCGTTTCGTGCGTCCTTCTTCGTGTTGGAGCAGCGCGCGTTAAGTGTCGAGCTGTGGCAGTTGTTAGTTGGCTCTCGTCCTGTGTATGTTCTGCTCGTGCGTCCTTTCTGCTTGAGCAGCGCGCTGCCAGTTTTGAGCTGCTTGCCGTTCTTCGCGTGAAATTTAAACTTTGTTGCTATAGCATTCATTCCTTCACCCTTGTGGCGAAAAAAATGAGCAATAAACGCTCAACTACGTCTGCGAAGACACATTTCACTTTCGTGTTATGCCGATTCCAATGACAGGATGATCAGCCCTATTTTTTCTCAGTATAGGCATATAAAATACACTGGTCTCAAGCTTTTTTTTCTCGAGTCGGCCGTTTGACGTGCCAGTCCCCCCTACTAGCAGGCTGGCGCGCATCGAAGAACACAAATACAGTGCAACAAGGAGCAATAGAAAGAAAGAAAGAAAGAAAGAAAGAAAGAAAGAAAGAAAGAAAGAAAGAAAGAAAGAAAGAAAGAAAGAAAGAAAGAAAGAAAGAAAGAAAGAAAGAAAGAAAGAAAGAAAGAAAGAAAGAGCACCCCAACAGATTGCGCACCTGCAAATACGTAGTATCCAAGTGGCGGTCATGTTGGCAAGCGCGCGGCTAGCACGCTACTCCCGCTGCCCCTCCCCCCCCCCCCCCCTTCCTTGATGTATGCTTACGCTATGCTTATGTTATGCCATTCTCGTGTAAACGTAACAAAACCGAGATGTGGGAACAACATGAAGCTGGGCTGTTCATCTTCAACCAGATTTCACTACATGAAGCTGGACTGGTAATACGTAAACTCTTCAGTCTGCGTTTTCAAGCAAAGACTGATTCATGCTTCAGCGTTTGGAATTGTTGCCTGAATTGTTCCCACATTATTTCATATGTCGTAAGAACTGTATCTATCCTACATCAACTATATGCAAGCGCAATGAATTTATTATAATTAATAATTTAGTGGCAACTTATCTGTGGCATGAAGACCAAACAAGAGCGGAAACAATTGAGTTAAAATTTCTATGGCCTTCCTTAGTCCACGTGGCATTACATAACTAACTTGAATAATTAAAGCTCTGCTCATTGTACCGTTTCTGTCCTGTTTGCCTACAAATCTGGCGATAAAATTGAATGTCATGCCTCTTTTTGGGGTAATTTCAGCTTGCAGTCCTCTCCCTTTTCAAGTCCACTCAACGGCAACCATGACCTAAGTCAATTTTCGTTGTCCTAAGTTAGAATGCAGCGAACTTCTAGAATTCAGGAGATGCTCGTTATTAAGCAAAGAATGCATCAAGTAAACTCATTTGAAGCCAACGTGAGTTGAGCGCTTCTAAAAAAAAAAAAGAAAAACGGCAGGAACTTTTAGGGACATTTTTTTTTAAATGCGTGGAATAGTACAAAAAAAAAAAAGAAAGAAGAGTTGTCTAACTTGAAAAAGGAAACCGCTCAGCCAGCCAGCGAGCCAGCCAGGCAACGGCCTTCATGTGACACGTGCTCTCAGATAACAGCCGCTGCGATGTCGCCAACGCAGCTGCAATGCACCGCCGAGCTGGGCCGTCAACGTTAATGCTTGGAGGCGCATATACAGACTGTGTTCAACGAAGCGGACAGGCTCACGCCAGACTTCAAATATGAAATACGCCGCTGCTTGTGGGTTCCTCGCGGTGGTTCTACTTTTCGCCGCTGGAACTGGCGCAACACGCGCACCGGTGGACGCTATGAGGGTAGGCCACAGCCATCCAACTTACCTATAACACTCTCGTTGAACTCACCACGAGCTCTAGGAATAACTACACAGTGAAGTTAACAAAAAGGGCTCATGCCTCGCAGCTGCTTATTTTTCGGAAAATACTGCGTACATAAGCCCCGGAAATATACATTGCGCATGTGCAAAGGTTGTTGTCTTGAAGGAACGTGTTCTGTTTTCATATATTGAAAAATACAAACCCGCGAAAGAACTGGAGCTTTTCTGATTAAAAAAAAGAGTGCACGTTACCTTGTTAGTGATCGGGCGATCAGTCGTAATCAGTGACAATCGATTCGCTTTCCAAAATGCCGTGTCAACTTTTGCTATCTGTACAGGTTTCTTTGTAGCTATTTACATTTCCTCCACGCATTTCAAATATAGGAAGCTGGAGCTAGAAAGTCCTATTTTTTCCGTAGAATGTAGAGTGGCGCGTCAGCTTCTGCTCGTTTGCCATTACGTTGCAATTTTAAACATCCCGCAGTAAAACAGGTGACCCTAGTATTGAGTTCTACTGAAACTCCGATAATTTTTTATTACCTTGTATCAAATTGTCATCCAAACAATGACATTAGGGTTTGTTTACTGTTGATGAACCGAGCGAGCGTGCACCATACCGGCTTCCAAACACAGCGAATGACATGAGTAATGCAGTCATCGGCGCATCCCGTAAATTCCTCTTTATAGCTAGATATTTACAAACCTGCTAAGCTAAGCATGGATTTAGTTAACCAGAATCTTGTGTAATGTAGCTTTAAATCAGTTGGATGAATGACCACATCAGTAGGAATAAGTAGTCTTAACTGCATGAACCATTAACGCAAATTAATCTTGAAAGCGTTGCGTGTTGTCAGTAGCCCTGGGTAGCATTCATAACTGCCCTATCACTTTTATTGAGCAGTCACTACGTAAACCATCAGAATCGAATTTGATGCAGAAATTGCGTAACGTCAATTACCTGGACGTGGAATACGTTTTCGTGCATCATGTAAAGGTACGTCACGGGTACTTAAAGTGCAGCGTTGTGTAGGTGGAGAATTCCCATTTCTTATGGTTTATGGATGGGAGTGAATGAAGACCGATGAAACAGCGAAGGTGGTGGCGTTCGCTTCGTTGTTTTCAAATTCTTTGGGATGTGTTGCATCACTGACCTTTATTAAACACTCTTTGCTAAGCTTTGAGGTGGTAGTATAGTTTTTTTTGCATCTTGACCTCAACAGTCTTATACACAGGTTTACAAAGAAGCCTTCGCTTAAGATACTTCGATATGCTGTGTCACTGCTCTTTATTGAATACTCTTTGTTAAGTTTTGAGGTTTTATAACCCCAAAAGTATCATGTAAAAGTTGGGGGGGGCTACGGTAACGCACAAGCCATTTTTGGGGCTAACTGTTGCATTCTTCCTTTGTAGTGTAAGTTGGCTGTGGTCGGATTTACCCAATTTCTGTGGCCCATACGCGATTACGGTGATGTTAGTTTTCTTCTTAGCCGCATAGATTTCTGTGGCACATAGCCGTTTGTTGGGCTAACTGTTGCCTTCATTTTTAGTGGGCCAGTAGTGAGCAGTGGGATTTCCCCAATGTCTGTGGCGCACGCCCGTTTACGATGCCCACAAGCGTTACCACGGATCCCGGACATGAAGGGCTCGACCAACAAGAGCTTCTTTGTTAAAAGGCTAAGAAAATACAATTTTTATTGGCGATAGAGTGAGTACGATCGTGAGGCACTCAGCTGCTAACTATTCTGAATTCAGTGTGTACGTTTCAAGGTTGCGCGTCAACCTGCCACCCATGTGAAGTTACTTGTTTAGTGACGTTTTTTTTTTTTTTTTGGCGCGCTAGGAGGGGTCAGAATATTTAAGCGAAAATGGCGAGGGCTAACTGGTGAGTTATAAAACGGCACGTAGTATTCGTGCTTTCGCCTTTGTGAGGAATCGACTGTAATGTAATATAAATACACTTTGGAGAGCTTTATTGCAAATCATGTTCAGCCTTTGCTGTAGGTTACTTCTGAAAACAGAGTCAGTACCTAATTAATGAAATCAATATACTGTATTTATACTTGATAATCCCGAAGCGCTATTAGGCACACCGCGGCGAGGGACCACGGTTTCATTTTGACTAACTTCGGCTATTTCAACGTAGAACATAATATAAAGGCACGGTTGTCAGCAAACTGCCCCATTCGAAATAAGGCCGTCGCAGCCTGGGAGTTTAATCCGCCTCCCATAGCTCAGCAACGCAATAGTTTATTCTCTGAAGACAGAAAAACGATATAATGACAGGAAAGGTGGAGGCATCGGCAGCAGAATCTTCTGTTTAGATTTCTACTCGGTAACTATTGCCACGCGCGTTTCTTTTACTGTATTCGGTTTCCACCCACAAAGGCTATCAGCAGTACTCGGCACAGACCACGCCTTAGTGTTCCAGAAGCTTCTCGGTTGTAGTAGATCGTTTTGTTAAGATTGCACGCAAGACGCTAACACTCAAGATTATTCAAGAGCTTGCGCGACGACCAGTGATAAGGCTAGAATGTTTGACGGGTGATGTATAAAAGCCGGCGCGCTCCAACGATGATCAGTTGATCGGCGGCCGACGCTCTGTTCGCCGCTATCAGTGCCATCGTGTATTGCTGTAATCTGACTTTCCGCTTACCGGCCACGAGTTCGCCCAAATAAACAGTTTCATTTTGGGCTTACCGACTGCTGCCTTCGTCGACGTCACGACCACGTGACACTATGTTAAAAGTCCTAGGAGAGACAGGAAAGGTATGAGGGAATGGTGAGGTGACTAAGAAATAATGCACTGCATACTAGTTGCTGTGGTCCTTAAGCAACAACAGTTGTTATATTGCAAATGATAAGTGTGGGTGAAAGAGCCGGCGCTAAAGCGTCCGCAAGGAGAGTTACATATATTTCATTACAAAGGCAGGCGATATTTTATTGGTCGGTACATTGCGAAGTGATATGTGGACGCAGGTTTCACGATTTCAGTGGAATAGACATTTGTTGCGGTAAACCCATAGCCCTGATGTTGCCTCAGAACAGTGCCGAACGGTTTGTAATGGTTATGCTGAAAACTTGGGCTCAGGTTTATGCATTACTGCTTTATTTCGGTAACCAAGGTAAAACTGCAAGTACCTACCTCTTACCTCCAAGCCTTCTAAATAGGAACAATCACACGACTTAACGACACAAAAAGGCAACTTTGCCTGTAACACGGCACACACGTTACAGGCGTAGTATGAAAAACGGCGATAGGGTAGGGTACTTACAAAAAATTGGGGGGACCCTTAAGCTTCGCCTTTAAGAGTCGAACGCGATAGCGATATCTTGTCCCTACACTCTAAGGCAAAATTACCCGAAAGAGGAGTAACGGAGCCCAATAGGCGCGCGCGATGAACGGATAGACCGCTGAGGAGTAACCACAGAGGGATGCGTGCCGTGTGCAAACCAGTTAGTCTCCAAAGGCACCAAAGGGATGAACCGCGCGGGAGATACGTCACGTGTGCGAACCGTTGTCAAGGGAACTAACAGTCCTCCTCGCTCTTGGTCAGTCTTCTCACTTGTTTTCATGGAGGCGCGTTGGCGGTTGTGTCGCGCTCGGAGAGTTCGATGATTTAGGAACTACGCCGCGGTGCCTTGGATAAACACGTATGCCGCGTATGCGTGGATGAGCGTGCGGTACTGCTTTTACGTTTCGCCGCAACCATGAAGTTTGGAGCTGGTCTCGACACGCCGAGACGCCACGCTGTATTTCTCCGGCCACGGTGCGCTGGCGTAGCAACGGCACTGCGTCGACACCGGCTGGGAATGGCGGCCGAGAAGACATAGGCCTATCGGATCCATGAATTCAGTCCAACTCTGGGCAGAAGTTGGCGCTGGATTATTTCACAAGTAAGTGATCATACTTTATTTTTCCGTATCTGTCGCTTGCGCGAAGCGTATCGCGCTAGTTGGCAACGGGCTCGATCGTGTTGTATATATCGCGCGCACGAAATGCACCGCGAAGGTCGGCTTTGGCGTCCGCTCGCCTGTGCTTTGTGACTGCCTGAAAATTGGCCGCCATTGCCGTCGGCCGCCTGGACGCTCTCGCCGCGGTGATGAGCTGCGGGCTCGCGATATTGGGCAGAGGCCTCGCCGCTGCGGTGCGACTCGTCCAAAACGCATTGCGGTTGCCGTCAACGAGCTCGGTTGTATGTCGCACGCTTGAAGTGCACCGGCAACTGGCGGGTGCTTTAGCTAGCCGACTTTTAGCTGTGCTTCGGAACTCTGTAGACAGTTTTCGCCATTACCGTTGGCTTCCCCGTCAATCGGTCGCAAGCAGCTCAGCGCCGTTCGTGGCGGCGGCCCCCGCGTTCGCTCGTTGTACTCTGCCGCTCGATTCAGGAACTTCGTGAAAATTTGTCGCCATTACCGTCGGCTTCCGCGGCGCTCGCTCGTAAGCAGCTCAGTGCCGTTCGTTGCGGCGGTTCCGCGTTCGCTCGCTCCTCTGTTCGAGGTTCGCTGGCGGCAGAAGCTACGCGTTCGGCCCCCGCGTTCGCTTGCTCGAGCTGTATACGACGCCGCTCGCAGAGAACTCACTGACTCGTTGGCGGCTCGGCGGTCGCGGCGCATGATGGCTGCGGCTGCCGCACTTGAGCTGTTGCGCTATGTGACTCGAAATACGTTTTCCATTATGTATGACATCGCGGTGGAAATATTTGCATGCCATATTTTAGACGTGCGTATTTATTTCACCTTGCAAGTATTTGCCATGTGCGTGTATCTTCCTCACTGTCACATGGGACTTAACTGTTTGCAATCTTTTTGTGCAGACGTTGTCCACTACGTGCAGAAGGCTGCTTGCGCTTGTGCGTGCAATGCCAGTCATCTGTCGCTTCCGTTGGAGCAGCTTGACCAAGACGACTGTATGAGATATGACAACGCGGCTGGACCTGAATTTGACATCTGGCAGCGAATTCACTGAAAGAATGCAGAAACTTAATATGTATATAGAAAAATAAAACATTTCATTGTCTCACTTTTGTTTTTCGTTGTTGCATTGACTGCGAAAGCAGTGAAACAAGCATGACTAAATATTTTTTCGCGTGTTCTTTTCTGCGCCATTTGTTGCTCACTGCGGAGAAAAACACGCGAGGAATGTATTAAGCCTTGCAGAGAGTAACTGTGCAAAATCATCCCTGGGGATTAACGCATCATTTGAACTGAGGATAAAAAGTTCATCCCAGTGGAGCGTTTGAGTGGACCAACCGTTCGTCCGGTGAGGTGCAACCGTGGGGACTAACGGTTGCCCGCGAAGGTGTAAATGTGAGGACTAAATGTTAGTCCCTTGAGGGGATTAACGGTTGCCCGCGAGGGTGTAAATGTGAGGACTAAATGTTAGTCCCTTGAGGGGACTAACTGTTAGAACCCGTGCCGTTAGTCCTTAAAGGGACTAATGGTTGTGGCAGCCCCATTAGTCCCCAAGAGGACGAACGGCACACCCTTTTAACACCCTTTTGCCTTAGAGTGTAGTGCGTACTTCAATCAATTAGTGCACACTATGTAATGGGTAGCATGCTTCAAACCACGAGCAATTATGCGCGGGAAATGCGGAGAACTTTTTCGAAGTTGCTATGCACCCACTACGTGGTCTTAACGGAACACGCGCAGTAAGGTGTGTGCCTTTTGTAATGGGTATACGGCTTGGAACAACAATGTCGTTACGATATTCACATCTTCTGTCGCCCGATGGCAATGTACACCTGTACCACGCAATATTACTGCGATATTAGATGTTGTATTGTGACACCTGTATACAGGACGCGCGGGTTTGCAAAGCATGAAAGTTATTTTCACTGCAATTCCAAGCAGAGGAAGTTATTTTATATGGAATCCCAAGCAGAAGTGTGGCTGTGTCCTAGAACACCTGCTTGCCACTCAGGCGACCTGGGTTCGATCCTCATTCGGACCCAGAAATTTTTATTATTTATTTTATTTGCATCTTTATGGATTTTTCGGTCATGGACAAGATGATGACACCGATGCCGACGCCGACGCCGGAATTTCTGCGAAACGAGCTCTTTAACGCTATCGCGTTAAAATAGCTTCGAAACTGGCCGGCAAGAAAGCGAATAGACTCTTCCCGATGTTTGCACGGATGCCCTGTTGCTTTCCTGGTCTGATTTTTCTTTTTTTTTTTTCAGGTTTGAAGCTTGCGAAAGTATACTTCAAAATTAGCACACTTCTCGCAGAAAGAAGACTCCGCATTGAAACACTCTTAAACCCTACTTACAAAGCACGTGCATTGAATGTAGCATACCGCTACCTGCGCTTTTGCGTTTTCGCAATAGGGAGTTTGCAAGACGCAGCCTAATGGAGCTCTGGCGCAAGCGAAGTTGTGAGGTTCAACGAACTTTACCGCATGCTGTTTTAAGAGTGGGGCATTTTAGGGCTCGGCTTGTCGCCCGTCTATACATCTCATGTGACGTGATCACGGTCACAGTAAACCACTCAATGCGGGCCGTAACAAGGCTAGCAATTCTCAAAACCGGGTTAAACTGAACGAACAACGTTTGAAAACTATCTCGACCGCGCGTATCTCAACTACCGTAACGAGCGGGAAGTTGATAAAGCGCATCAAAAAGTAGGCGCGCATATCGCCCACCCAGTTTGCCAATCTCCCTAAAGATTACTCGTGCCGAAGAAACTTTACATGCTTACTTCAAACATTGCCGACATCGACGCTTTCGTAATAGAGGAGTGGCAACTCTACGAACGGGAATCGCTGGGTGCGCGTGCTACGCTATTGCTCAGGTTTCAGAGTAGTGGAGCTGCCATACGTTTTTTAAAGACGATAGTCTTTCTTGGGTACTTCAACGCGGAAATTTTGGTCTGTCTGTCTGTCACTTGATTCAGCCACCCGGCCAAAGTTTAACCACTTCCTGAACGCCCAGCCGTCTTTAACTGGTGTCCGCGTTCATACTTGTGAACGTTGTCGATCAAAAAGCAAATATTACGCAAATATGGGGCGCAGCAGCAATACGTAAGTATTAGGTGGTGTGTTCCTTTACTAAAAATACATGGATACGTAATTCTAAAGACCCTAGTGTTTCTTAGGATGCGCTGATAATGCGATTCTATGCATGAAATGCGATGCTATGCACGAAAAAGCCCTCTACCGACGATATGGTGCTGCCGCAGGCAGTGACCCTGGGTTCTGCACAAGCTCATGTTTCCCTACACCACTGCCAGATGGCGTCGATATCTCACGCAGCGCCTCCTCTATTTAGTCAATGCCAGCCAGATGCGGCGGATTCAACAAAGAGGAGGCGCTGTCTGAGGCAAGGCAAAACGTTGTAGAACGGCCGGCAGAAGACTATCGTCTTTCGACGACATTTGCAGCGAAGCGCGCAGATACGCGGCCAATTTTTTTTTCTTTTGAAGCTTGCGTGAACATTGCGAAAAGTGTAATGCACATGAAGATGGATACTAAGTAGGAAAAGCTTGCAAAAATGTTACCCTTCTGTCTTGTCTTGAGCTATCACGTGAAAGAGCTTTCATGATTATTTTGCAAGCGACCCTATACCACTGTACTATGTTTAAATGTGAGCACCAATTTCCCTTACAGCAAGAAGCAACGACTCCAAACTTCATAAAAACGCTGAGAAAACTTGATGCATACACTTTAACGCCACTATGGGGGGAAAAAAAACTTGTCCCTACTTCCCACCCTACGCATATAACCAATCTTATAATTATACCTTAATTCGCCGTTCATCACTCAGCTGGAAAATCTAGATCCCCTAAATTAAAGTTTTTCCATCCATCCATTAAAAAACGGCTGCTTTGCAAAATTACTAACGGCAATGTTCTCTAACGCCACGGTATTATTTCACTCTTTTAGATGATAGGGTACTTTCGAAACATGACTGCCATCTACGCAACAACAGCTACGGCAGGTGACGTTCAACTAGAATGCCTGCACGCGGAACTCACTGAATATGACCTGGATGCGGGAACAGGCACATACCTTTGGTATGTGAAAGATGCCGACGGGAATGATATGTAAGTAAGAACAAAGCAAGGTAGCGTGTGTGTGTGTGTGTTTTTTTTTTCATTGGGCTGTTGGTGCAATCACGTTCAACCTAGGTTTTTCTGTTTCCAGCTTATTTATCTACACTGAAATGTTCACGCATACCAATCTTACATTGTATTACCTGTTCGATCTAATCTCATGATACAATATAGAAATCCGAGACATTAAAAGCCAGATCTCTTGTTTTTCAGCATATGGTGTTTTCTGCTGCCTTCTCATGAAGGCATCAAAAGATTTGATGATGATATTTCTAAAAAAATACTCGGGACAAAAGAATACTACATAGGCCTTTTTGTTAAAAAGCATAAATTTTTAATAGTAAGATCGCGTAAATCCTTTCTATAGGTGTGTTGAGTGGTGCCCCTCCGCAAAAAAAAAAGGGAAAAGAAAAAAAAAAGAAAAAGAAAATTGGCTAACCTACTTTATGCTCGAAAAGCTGACGAAGGATACCTTATAATAATGTGGTGCAATGATGATCCGTGTTTTTTTTTTCCTTCCCTGAACACTCATTAGTACAGAATCCCGTCCTCACCCTGGGGAATAGCTCTCTTAGATATCTCAAGTATACTGGAATACTGAAAAACAATGTAATGAAATATTGGATAAGAGCTAGCAGTGAGCCAAGCACTTGTGCGCCGGAGAAGTACTTGGCACACGTGTGAGCACGTGGGTGCCAAGAGATGTGCTTCTCTGATAAGCATCTATTCTGATGACACGTCTGACATCAAGTTTAGAGTCTAATGCGAATGTTCCGAAGCTTACTTCATTTCGTATGTTGCGCCTTTATCGAACATCGGTTTATAATTCGCGTTCCAGTGTCTCTTCGTTATATCGCCCACGAAGACAAACTTTGCCTCATCCCGCTAAGGGACTTACTAAAGCCGAGGAGACCTGTCTGCGCAGGCTCCTAACCATGTCGTACAGCAGCCCGGTCATAATGGCCAAAATAGACCAAGAACAATTTAGTGCAATGTGTAAATTCTGTGACAGCCGCGCTGACCTGTTTCACTTGGTTTGGGCCTGCCAGTCTAATAGAAGCATCGCGCAACCTACGCAGCCAACGTGGGAGGGGTGGGAGGAGGCTTTATCGAGCCCAGCTCTCGAGGACCAGCGGAGACCCATGGAGCGGGCGCGAATTGCAGCGCAATCCAACGGAGTCCCGTAATAGGGACCCGCCCAGTTCTCTCTTAAACTACATTTTTGCAATAAATGTTTTATTCGTTCATTCTAACTTTTTACTTTCATGTTTGAAACATCACGCCAAAAACAACTTCCCAAGCAGTCAGGCTAGATGTTGAAATACTATTCGTGTTTGTGATTATTTAAAGGTGGAAGCTTGGCAGCGAAATATCATGTTTAAGGGGGAGGTGGCACTTACGAGTACAACCTGGATGAGTCACGCGATGCCCAACGCATGTAATCGAAACGCTGAAGCAAAAAAGTCGTTTGATTTTCTGCTTGAACGCCGTGAACTTTCTAATGAAACGAGATGCCATCTAACTATTGACTTCAGGTCCATTGCAGTAAATATTTATAATTGGTGATTTGGAGTGCGTGCTCCACCATTTCTTGTGTCTCGCATGTATTCTATCTTCATTACAGGACAATCACCCACCATATGACCAGAGGAGAAGCGCCTGACGAAGTGACTGTCACTGGTTCAAGTGGTAATTCATTTTGAAAAATTTTAAAAGAAAAATACGGGTTTTAAAGATTTCACATGACTCTTTTTACAACTTTGTTTTCTAGTCGCGTTCCGGAAACCAATATTATTTCAGAGAGATGACCCGCGACGGCTTCTTTCAAATTATCTCTCCCATGCAACTGATGGGACACCGCTTACTTGAAGCTTTTACATTCATTTCTTCATTCATCTTGTGGACCACCAACTGATGATTACAACTCTTCCAAGTAGACGCTACGACAGACTGAACTTATAGCCTTCATTCGCTCGCACTAACATTTTGAAATGTGGTTCTAATGGGGTTGTCGAAAGCTCCAACTGTTTAAACGGCTTTGTTTGTGAATTGAAGCGGTCAGATTACATAGAAACATTGTTGTGAACTTGTCAAGATGTATGTTTCTGCTAGTTTGTTCATACTTGCCGTGAAACGGCGCCAGCCGTTTCAAAAACAACGGACCAGACGAGGAGAAACGACACGCACAGCAGGCGCACTACCAACTGAAAGTTTATTAAGTAGTTGCTCAGAATAAATACTGGCTGTACATAAATAATCAGAAGACAGAAAATTGCGACAGATATTGCCACACACGCTACTTTCTTTCTATTGTTACGTTACCGCCCCATTACACGTGTAAGGGTATGTACTCACTAGCGGCATGCGCGCTCGCGTCAGACGCGCGCGTTCCCGTTCCCATTCGCGTTTTAGGCGGCGTGGCAGCAATTCTTGAAGTCTTCTACAATCGAGACTCCAGGTATCACTGCCTTGTGGCGTAAAACGCGAATGGAAACACGAACGCACGCGCCTGCCGCGAGCACGCTTGCCGCACGCGGCGTGTCGCTCGCGTTTTTGCCGCTAGTGAGAACCTACCCTAACTGCAGCCTTGCGCAAACCGCGCCCGAATGACTGGCAACAATGGGTACTATTCAGGTTGGCCCGAGCTTCTCGGGAACACGAGTTTGCTCCGAGCTCGCATTACGTCGGTCAAGATAGGAAGACAGTGCGGAGCGCTGTCTACAAGTACGAGCGTGGCGTCACAAACGCATGTGCGGCATTTGCGGCGGTTTTCATAGGAACACCGCGTGCAGACACGTCAGAGCCGCCACTCAGTCAACATCTACACAGTGCGGCGACGCCAGCGTGGCTGTCGCACTTTCACTTTTGCAACTGAACATCGCGCCTCCCACAGGCGTGTTCGTGGGCATTTGGCCTCTTTCAGGCTAGTTATTTCGTTCCACCTGCAGCATGGCAATTTCCACTCTCGAAGGCAACAAGTGCACACACGCAGCGATCTCGTGCAGCTCGTTTCTCGTCTATCGAACATTAGAGATAAATAAATGGACAGGTTACTGCTACTTACATTACACGTCTGAAAATTTTTCTGCGGCAACGAATCGGTAGAAACGGTATCGCCACAAACAAGTGAATAGTAACATTTCTCGCCGCAAATGCCACCAGGGTTGCCTGCTTCATGGCTGTGAATGGTACGTCGTGAGCGCGCGAAAACTGAATGCGAGACAACGTATCCACGTGATAATATAACCTTCAGTTCTTCGTGCGTGTGGGCATAGTCTTTGCGATTAAGCTCCCAGATGAATCGTGCCGCTCGCTGGCCTTGCCGCGTCAACACTGGTCCTTGGCAAGAGCAAACACGGTGGGCACACCCGATCTTTGCCACGGGCGTCTGTCAATCAAACTGATTCACTCGCGAACTCGGCTACGAACTCGTTGATTCTGAGAAGGCCAGAGTTCAACTCGTGACTGTCATTGTGGCGGTGTGACTGTCAAGCATTTCGTGCGGTAGACGCTAAGCAGCAGCTTCTTTGCATATAAAATAATTTGGTCGGCTTACGCTATTTGTGCAATGGGCACCGTGCATAGGTTAGGAGCCGCCACAGTCGTGCGCAGCCTCCAGCGCCAAAGCGGCCACGGCAGCAGATTTGGTGTGATACGGGCGCAGACGATGCATGCGGCGGCAAACCACTGCGCCGTGCTTTGGTGCTTCGCTTCAGGCGTTTCCGTTCCCGTTTGCTTTCAAAAGACAGTAAATTGTTAGCAGCCGTGAGGAAACCGTAGTGTTAGCGCGTGTGCCTTTTTTCGCCAGATTTCTTGCACCCTCAGGCAAACGCGGCCACATCAAATTATTGGCGAAAACGACAACGGATGCGACGAGCCCGTTGAGCGAAACTGCACTCGTGTAGCGCGGGCCGCTTCGCACACTAAACGATCAAAGCTTATCACCCTCGCGCTTCCGTGGCAGCAAACTCGGCGGCAGCTTGAAACAGACGACAGCAGCGACTGTACTGATCGCATTGATAGCGCGGACGGACCGTTGCTCTGACCCCTGGCCAATCGAGAAAAGCACGAAAAGCATTGGCATCGGAAAAGGCGTCGTTCACGATTGCTTCCCTGTGCGAGCGACTCAGAACATCCTTCCAAATCTGCGCTTGTTGCCGCTAGAGGCGCCTTCATGAGTTACGTCTGCACGGAGCCTATACTGGAGCCACCAGAGGAGCTCATTCTCAGTCTGCTCGCTCTGCTTCGGATTGAAGACTGCGTAAGCTCGGTCCTAATTATGATGGCAATTATTAGCTAGGCCCCAGTTAACATATGATATTGAGTATCAGTCTTGACTGATAATGTTTAATTACCATGGCGTTAATTAACTCCGGTCGGATTAGCAAGGTATTGATTAGTACGTAAATTATTAGCATAATCTTAATTACCATGTTCTTAGTGAATAAGCTCCTAATTAGCCTGATTTTATTGAGCGCGCTCCTGTTTAGCGTCGTGATAGTTACGATGATCTTAATTAATTAGCTCGGTCCTAGCTTTCCACGGCTTCATTAGCATAGTCTTAGTAAGATATCACTTAATTCGCTCAGTCTTAGCATGACTTGGCGTAATTAGATTGGTCGTAGCATGTCTTGTCTTATTTAGCTAAGTATACCACCCAGCCAATTAACTAATCATCCGGACGCACGTACTCGGGGGGCGAGCACACGATGAAGAAGGTGACTAAGACGGCGAGCACCGGCCGAGAAACGCGCTAGAATCTACAGGCCATCCATGCTGATTATACACGTGGCCTCGGTGATTAGATCCGGCCTCGGTGTTGTAAGGTGCTGGGCCGGAACTAATCTCAGAGGCTAAGGTGCTCGTCATCCGGATAACGGATAATTAGTGCAGACATTGAACGCTTGAAAATGAATTTAAACTGCCCGTACCTCAAAAAAAATATCATTAGTAAAAGTTTTCACACTTCTCTTGCATGGGACCACACCTGCACTCAGTGGAACGACAAAGAAATCAAAGAAAAAGTCTCTGTGAAAGACACCGCTCAAATTTGTCGACCACTCTTCACGCCGCGTTCAACTTCTATCGTAACCAATGGAAGGCAGCGCGCGATGGATTTGACCTCTTCTTGATGTTAGCTCGTTGAAAGGGGGGTGTTGCGAGAGCTCGGAAAGATTCCGAGTTTCGCAGAATTCGGGTCATCCTGTATAGCACTCCATATTACTGCTTTTGAGGCTGCGGTTGAATGCGATGTTTACTCTTAGCAGCTTTTTTTTCGCCCTCTTTTAGATGCGAAGCATCTTATGCTCGGGGCTCTGTCCGTCCCCCCGTCCCGCGTCCGCCGTCCCGCGTCCCGCGTCCGGCCACTTTCATGAAGTAGGCAAGCACCCATTATGTGAACCAGAACACTGTAGTAATATGAAGGCCGTCAACCCTACTACAATCATCAGAGTCATGGCCGAGAGCACAGAGAGGCGGTATAGTAATGGCTAGGCAGGTGGCGTCTGTCGCCCAGGTTGACCCCATTCCTTGTGTCATGGCCGAGAGCAGAGAGGCTGCTTATCAATGGCTAGGCAGGTGGTGTCTGTCGCCCAGGTTGACCCCATTCCTTGATCTTGCTTGCATGTGTTTGGAAGGGGCTTAGTCCGTCCCGCGTCCAACAGCGCATGCGCGTCCCCTCCCCCTTTCTCTCCTACGCTCACCCCCTTTATCTCCTCTAGGAATCCTCTACTCTACGAAGCGTCCCACACCCCCCACAGCGCATGCGCGTCCCCTCCCCGGTCCTCTCCTACGCTCACCCCCCCTTTCTCTCCTCTAGGAATCATCTAATCTACGGAGCGGCGCCCGCGTCCCACAGCCCATGCGCGTCCTCTCCCCCCCTCTCTCCTCTAGGAATCCTCTACTCTACGGAGCGGCTCCGGCGTCCCTCACCCCCACAGCGCATGCACGTCCCCTCCCCCCTCTCTCTCCTCTCCTACGTCCCCCCCCCCCCCCCCCCGTCCTTTCCTCTAGGAATTCTGTACGAAGCGGCGCGCACGACAAGTGGTGTGACAGCTGCATACTCCGCTGGGGGGCGCCACGGTAGTTCCGCGGTATGAAAATGACGGAGCGCGCGCGTCTCATTCTCTCTCCTGTGCAGCGCCGCGATGAGCGCTCAGACCGTTGCCGTGAAATGAGAGCGGCGACGTTCCTCCCGCTCAAGCTAATTATCTCCCTGCTGCTTCGCATCCACACATGGTTCCCTTTAGCGGGAGATGGGGAAATTTTTTTTATTATTATTATTGTGTACACTGTGACCCACTCTCTTCTGTAACTCCTTCGGGCACTGAAGGCTGCAATAAATAAATAAGTAAATAAATAAATAAATAAATAAATAAATAAAATTTCCCCATCTCCCGCTAAAGGGAACCATGTGTTTATGCGAAGCAGCGGGGAGATGGCTGGCTTGAGCGGGAGAAATGTCGCCGCTACCTTTTCGCGGCATCGGCCCGGGCGCTCATCGCGGCGCTGCACATGAGAATGAGGCGCGCGCGCTCCGTCATTTTCATACCGCGGAACTACCGTGACGCCCCCCAGCCGGACTATGCAGCTGTCCCACCACCTGTCGTGCGCGCCGCTCCGTAGAGTAGAGGATTCCAAGAGGAGAGAACGGGGGGGGAACCGTAGGAGAGCAGAGGGGGAGGGGACGCGCATGCGCTGTGGTGGTGTGGGCCGCGGGCGCCGCTCCGTCGAGTAGAGAATTTCTAGAGGAGAGAAAGGGGGGAGTGTAGGAGAGGAGAGAGAGGGCGGAGGGGACACGCATGCGCTCTGGGGGGTGTGGGAGGCGGCAAGGAGGGACGGACAAAGCCCACGCAAGCACATGCAAGCACGATAAAGGAATGGAGTCAACGGGACGCGGGCGCCGCTCCGTAGAATAGAGGATTCCTAGAGCAGAGAAAGGGGGGGCTGCGTAGGAGAGGAGATAGAGGAAGTGTGGGACGCGGGACGCGGGAAGGACGGGCGCACAAAGCCTCCGCAAGCACATGCAAGCAAGGATCAAGGAATGGAGTCAACGTGGGCGACAGACACCACCGGTAGTGCGCGTTATTCTTTGCTTGCACCCACCACCTGCCTAGCGATTGCTAAGCGGCCATTCTGTGCTCTCGGCTATGACTCTTGTGACTGTGGTGGTGGTTGACGGCCTTATTGTACTACAGTGTTCTGGTTCGCATAGTGGATGCTTTCCTACTTCATGAAAGTGACCGGATGCGGGACGCCGGACGCGTGACGCGGGAGGGACGGACACAGCCCCAAGCATAAGATACTTCGCATCTAATAAATAAATAAATAAATAAATAAATAAATAAATAAATAAATAAATAAATAAATAAATAAGCCATCTAGATAATCTTAGAACCTTCCGATGAGATTCGCGCGCAACGCGAACGTTAGTGTTTGTTCTGGAACTTACGGCTGCTAGCGATAACGCTGGAATCTTCGATGACACATGTATACATGCCAACGCGCCTCCCCGCTTGGCAGATTATGGACGGCCGACGCTGTGTTCGCCGCTATCAATTTACAGCGTGTGCTGCTTGTTGAGTGACGTTTCGTTTTCCGGGCACAGGTTCGCACAAATAAAAAGGTCAGGCTTGAAAACGCCGACTGCTGCCTTCGTCAACGACACGACCCCGTGGCAATAGGCTCCGTGCAGATGGATGGATGGATGGATGCTATGGGCGTCCCCTTTATAACGGGGCGGTGACATGTCTGCCACCAGGCTCGAAAAAAAACTTTCTTTTTATGTTGGCCTAATGCCTTATCTACATTGATTAAATCTATGTTATTACAGCAAAGAAAAAATATAAGTTCACGGTCCATCTCTCTGCTTCTTAAGGCAGAATGACCTTATTTTTCCCCCCTTCTTCATTTTTGTCCTTTATCTCTACTTTTCTGCCACCAATACTCTAACCGTCTCTTACTTATTTCTATCGCGGACGTCTTCAGCTTTCCATTGTTGTCCCTAAAACCCAAGGCTTCATGTAGACTCGTGCCCACACGTATATCTGGGTGGATATCGCCACATTCAATCAGTACATGTTCCATCGTTTCATTAGTTCTCCCCCACAGCATGTACATTGTTCTTCTTCGTTACAGAATTTCGCTTTATAGCTACGCGTTCTAAGGCAACCCGACCTTGCCTCAAACAGTAAAGCGCTTCCCCTTGAATTATCATAAAACCTCTCCCTCCTTATTTCGTTTTTTCCCTTTCGGTAGTCACTGAGAGCCGGCTTCTTTTCCATCGCTGTCATCCAATAAGTCCTCTCCGCCTCTCTGACTTTTCTCTTAATGCTCCTTGTTGCCATGTCACCCACACTGCTAGCCGTATATTTACTGGTGAGCCTCCTAGTTCTTTTTCTCCACTGCGTGTCGACGCTTTTTCTATACAAATACCTGAAAACCTTCCCTGCTCATCTACTCTCCTTCATTTTCCTCAGCCTCTCTTCAAATCTAATTTTGCTCTGAGCTTCCCTCACTTCAAAACCTGTCCATCCCATATCACCCTTTACAGCCTCATTTGTCGTCTTCCCGTGAGCGCCCAACGCGAGGCGTCCCACAGTCCTTTGATTTACATCCATTCCTGATTGCACCTCTGACTTCATGCACACCACTGAGTTCCCAAATGTAAGCCCCGGAACCATAACACCCTTCCACAGCCCTCGAAGCACCTCGTACCTATTGTATCCCCATAACGCTCTGTGCTTCATGATTGCAGCATTCCTCTTTCCCTTTGTTACCGATGCTTTCTCTTGTACCTCCATATATCTATCCCCCCTCATTTACCCACACTCCGAGGTACTTGTACTCGCTTACCCTCGGTATTTCTTGGCCCTGTATTAAGACCGCATGGTCTTCGTGATCATTGAATACCATCAATCCACATTTTGTTGCACTAAAACCTAGTCCTAGAGCCTCGCCCTCCCTTCCGCATATATCTGCCAGCCGCTGTATATCATCTTGACTGTCCGCAAATAAGACAATATCGTCAGCATAAAATAGACCTGGAAGCTTCTGCTCAACCATCGCGCCTGCCTGTTTGTGTGACAGATTAAATCCAATGTTGCTACCTTCTAGCGCTTTTTCCATCCTCACCATGTACAGCATGAATAACAGCGGGGACAAAGGACATCCCTGTCTCAGCCCCTTGCCAAGGTCAACGCTGTCCTTGCTGCTTATTCCTTCCCATTCTACACAAACTGTATTTTCTCGGTATATTTCCCTCAAAAGCTGTATACAGTCGTCTCCTATGCCCACTTCCTTCAATATATCCCACAAAATTTCCTGATTAACGTTGTCATATGCTCCGGTGATGTCTAGATAAGCTACATATAAGGGCCTGTTTTCTATTTTTGATATTTCTGTACACTGTGTAAGAACAAACAGGTTATCGTCTAACCGCCTGTCGATTTGTAATCCATTCTGGAGTTCTCCCAAAATATCATTTTGCTCTACCCACGTTTCTATTTTTAATTTTACTGCCTGCATCGCCAACCGGTATAGCACCGATGTAATGGTTAGCGGTCTATACGAGCGAATGTTATCCTTTTCTCCCCTGCCTTTATAGATTAAGTTCATTCTACTTTTTCGCCAACTGTCTGGTATTTCCCTCTCCTGTAAGCACTTTTCTACGGCTTTCAGCAGTGCTTCTTTAGTGCTCTGTCCTAGTTCGTTAATGAGGCTGACGGGAACCCCATCTAAGCCCGGAGTAGTGCGCTTAGGAATTTTTCCTTCGGCCTTCTTCCAATTGAAATTCTCAAGTACTACATCTTCCTCGGTTGTACTCTTCTGTATACTTTTACTCACCGGGGGAATCCCCTGGGCGACCTTTTTAAACGAATCGGCTGTTACCTTTCGGATGTAACCTAGCGCTTCATACCCTTCCAATTGATTTCCTTCTCCATCTACCATATGTTGTTGCATTGTTACAGACTTCCTACCTAGCGCTTTTAGGTGGCTCCAAAATATCCTAGGCGCGGCCTTCTTCTTTTCGCGAATCTCTGTCATCCAGCGTTCACTTTCGCCTTTAATTTTTGCCTCGACTAATTTCTGCACAATGGATTTTTGCTCTAAATATATTTCCCATACTTGGTTGACTTCATCCTGTGGCCGCTTCTCCTTTTTTGCCTGTCTGTGCTGCCGTGATGCCTCACGTCGCTTCTCGATCGCATCCCGGATTTCTTTGTTCCACCAACTTTTTTGGCTTTCTCTTTCCTTTCCAAGAAATAGTTTTCTTTTCTTTTTCTATTTCTTTCGTGATTACATGTAGCAGCTCACTATACTTCCAGTCTTTGCCTGGCAGTTTGTCTACTTCTTCCTCGACTCTTGCGGCTATATTAGTTATTTGTTTCTCATTTAAATATGAGCTGCCAATGTTCGATTCTAGGTTCTTATTTTCAGTTTTATATCCCATTTGTAATGTTATGCGTTTATGATCCCTACCCAAGCTGTTAATGCCTTCCTCGTCTATTCTCATCTCTCTAAGTTTGTCATAGATTCCTTCTGTCATGAGACAATAATCAATGCTCGACTGCCTGTTTCCGACTTCCCACGTGATCTGTCCCTCACACTTAGGCCCCGCGTTAACTATTTCAAGACTATGTTGCTCGCAGAGATCTAGCAATAACTTGCCATTGGAGTCTGAATATCCGTCAAGGTCATGTATGTGTGCATTCATGTCCCCTAGAAGGATTATTTCGGCATCATGACCAAATTCTTTAAGATCGGTGCTTATGCATTTCACTATCTCCAGATTCTTTTCTCTGCAGTTATTCCCCGTCCACAAGTAAGCTACACCTAGCCACGTTTTCTTTCCACCTACTGTGCCCGAAGCCCACAGGTGCTCTGAACACGTTTGCTTCACTCTATCCCATTTTGCTCTGCTATGAATTAGCATTCCAACACCCCCACCTCTCCTTTCTGATATGATCCTGTTGCATCCTTCCCAAATGTAATTGTCAATATGTGGTGGCTCTTCCAAGTCTCTAAGGTGTGTTTCTGTAACCGCATAAACACCTATCTGTTCCTTGTTTAACTGTCCCTCAATCTCTAACCATTTTGCCTTTTTTCTGCCACCCTGCATGTTAATGTAACCAATTGCGACACGGGCCTTCTCCCTTCTTTTACCTTTTCTCTGGTTTTTCGCTATACTACCTGTCACAGAGTCCCCCTGGTTGTTGTCCTCATTACACGCTACCCTGGACACCGAAGGGCCCGCGTGCCCCCCCAAAAAAGCTACTGCGCGTCCTGCAAGTCACCAACCCACCTCATGACCAAGCCTCCTATTGAAGTGTATTCCGTCTCTTCGAAAACCACCCCACCTGTGCGCCTCTCTGTTTATTTCCACTACCTCGATGCCTTTCTCTCGACTCATCTGCCATATCTCTTTGTTTGCGTCGACAACCGCTCTTTGCAGGTTGCCGTCACGCACCGGTACCTCCGGTATTGTGCATACCACTATCTGCACCTGAGGGGAAATGGCGCGCATGTCATCGACCCCTTTCGCCAATGTGGTCGCTAGTTCGGCTGATTCTGCATTCAAGACGTCGTTTAGACCTCCCGCAATTATCACGAGGTTACGTCCATTAGCTTTAGTTGCGAGTTCTGCGCTAGCTTGTCTCATCACTGATCCCAGCCTACGTCCCGGGAACGTCCCTATTAAAACTCGTTTGTCGCCTGTCACCCTTTCGTTGACTGCTTCTGCGCATCTAGCTAAATTCGAGTCCCCGGCCATTATCACGTGCTCCGACTTTTCTGCTGGACTGTCCCGCACCTGGCCACTGCCTCGGTCACCAGCTCGCGCAACCGCCGCTGTTTTGCTCCCTCCCCTCCCCAAAACCACCTCGCGGAAACTGGGTCCTGTGACCCCTGCACCTGTCTCCCCCCTTCGCGTCTCCCACTATGGGGGGTTGATGCCCCCCCTGTTCCCGCCGTCGCTTGCTTCCTTGTTCACCATGACTGCCTTCGCTAACCCTTCCTCAGCTGACTTAAGCCCTTCTCCCATGGCCATAGTTTTTTCTCGCTCTGTCTCCAACGCATTCTCCAGCTCGGCGATTTTTACCATGAGCTCCTTCTGGGCAGCCATCATTATTTCCATTCTCGCCTCTAACTCAAGTTGCTTACACTTGGCGTCAGCTTGTTCTGCCTTGTCATCCTCTATTTTCCATCCCATTCCGCACCCTGAACACTTTACGGTCTTTTTGACCATGGCTAGATCGTTCACACTTCGGATTACATGCACTCAAAGCCAAAAGGTACCACAAAACTCCGCCAGTATGCTTCAAAGCACTTGTGTACCCTTCAGCCACGTGGTGGCCGAAAAAAAAAAAAAAAACTCATGAACTCAGACGTAACTCATGAAAGCGCCTCCAGCGGCAACAAGTGCAGATTTGGAAGGATGTTCTCAGCCGCTCGCACAGGGGAGCAATCGCGGAGCGACGCCTTTTCCAATGCCAATGCTTTTCGTGCTTCTCGCGCTTGGCCAGTGGTCAGAGCGACGGTCCGTCCACGTTATTAACTCGATCAGCGAGACGCGAGTGTTGGACGATAAGAATAGCATAGCATAAGGCATAAGGCATCGTTCCGCGATAGCACCCCTGCAGCGGCCGTGACAGTACAATCGCTGCTGTCATCTGTTTCAAGCTGCCGCCTAGTTTGCTGCCGTGTTAAGCCCGAAGGTGATACGCTTTGATCGTTTAGTGAGCGAATAGGCCCGCGCTGCACGCGTGCAGTTTCGCTCAACGGGCTCGTCGCCTCCGTTGTCGTTTTCGCCAAGAATTTAATGTGGCCGCGTTCGCCTGAGGGTGCACGAAGTCTGGCGAAAAAAACCGTACGCGCTAACACTACGGTTCTGTCACGGCTGCTAACAATTTACCGTCTTTTGAAAGCAAAAGGGAACGAAAGCGCCTCAAGCGAGGCACCAAAGCACGGTGCAATGGCTTGCCGCCGCTTGCGTTGTCTGCTCCCGTATCCCGCCAAATGTGCTGCCGTGGCCGCTTTGGCGCTGGAGGCAGTGCGCGACTGTGGCGGCTCCTAACGTATGCACGGCGCCTATATGACAGAGAATCATGTGGTCACTCCTACTTCGCGTGCAAAATGGTTCCTCCAACAAATCTGACATCTTTCTCAGACAGCATAACAAATGACATGCTTACGCAGGATTCCCCAAGCGCTTTTGTCTTTAGGGCTTCAAGAACCTCCCTTGTAAATCTGTGAGCTTACTTGGACATGACCCTAGTGTTTTCAAATCGAGGTGCGCAACCGCAATCCCTACAACGAATACCTAGATGCCCAGATACCACTTTTGTTGCGTTGTATTTGGCTCTTTTAATCTATCATTTAGGCATCTTCCTGTTTGTCCTGTGTATGATGAGCCGAAAGACAAAGGAATTGCGTAAACCACATTTTCAGTGCACTGTACAAACCTGTCGCGATGCTTTTCAATGCACACAGGTTTCTTACTTTTGTCATTAACCGTCCGACACAAAGTTCGAACGCAGCCACACTGCACACCTACTGGATAGGATAGTCGCAGGAAAGACGGGGAAATAAGATTACATAACTATTTCCCGTGTTAATCAAGCAATTCTACTACAGCCAGCAATAAATGACCACGTAAACGCCTGAAGAGTAAGTAAATACAGGACAGTAAATAAATGCCTCGTGCACCTTTTTGCATCCACACAACATCAGTTCAGTTTATTTAAATGCATTAGTTCAGTTTATTTACTGTCAACGAAAAGTAGTACCTCCCTTTATTGACGCCATGGCAGTATCCGTCAAATAGTAGGAGCACGCCATCGGACGCGAAGCTTCATACGTTTGCTAAGGTTACATGCGTCTCACATGCAGTTACAATCGGCTTGTGTGTGTTCTGGCATAATATGAAAACCTTTACATTCGATGACAACTATATATAGGGAGTCGGAAATTTCGATTAGACATCCTCGTATACACCTCGTATACCTGTGGGTCTCGGTTCCCTGTATTATTAATCTATTGCCAGGTCCCAATTAAAACCTTTGCTCTCGTGAGATGCACACTTTATGCATATGGTGATGATTTGACTGCAGATAGATTTTGGTGCCCACATAAAAAATAATAGTGCTAAATACAATGGATAGCTTGCTTTGTCGACACCGTGGCTGATATCTTTGAGTGTTAAAGCAAGTCTAACGAAGTTGAGTAGATTTTAAAAAAATGAAAGAAGGAGAGCCATGCCTGACACCGAAAGAGACCAGAACAACCAATAACCATGTTAATAATAATCGCTGTGGTTTTACGTCCCAAAACCGTGATATGATTACGAGAGATGCCGTAGTGAAAGGAATCGTAAATTTTGACCAAATGGTGTTTTTTAACGTGCAGTGGCATCACACAGTATATGTACCTGTGGCATCTCGCCTTCATCGATATGTGACCACCGTGGCCGGCATCCAACCCGTGACCTTCGGGTCAGCAGGCGAGGCCCATAACCACTGCTTCACCACGGTGGAACCGATGACCATGTTATAAATCTGCAAAACTACCACAATCAAGCGCAAGGCGGTGCACGTGCCATGAAATTGTGCACTGACGTCACAATGACCGCTACATGTGGATATACTACCACGCTTAGCAGCAGCTTCTGTGGTATTATGCACGATCTATCTGCCTGTGTTGACGTCAAGATGACAAATTTACTAGCGAGTCCGGTTTCGCTCCTGTCTTCATACTAGCTTCATTTTAAATCTGAAGCATTTCTGAGTGAACCAAAGGCGTTTTGAGCGTTTCTATCTATGTATTTATGTATCTATCCAGCTATCTAACCGCCTACGTTTGGGTGCTCTCGGTATTGCCCCCTTAACTTGGTGTAGAGACCAAAATTAGTATGGGAAGGACAAGAGGGTTTGACGAATGTGACTGTCTGGTCATGACATGAATAACGCGAAAATCCTCTCGCGTACGTCGGACACGTGTGGCACATGCCCGTATACCACGGGGCGGTATGGTGGTATACGCCACAGGTGAGCGACGGTTTATATCGTCCCAACGGCGGGAACAGACATTGGCAATTTAAATGCCAGAGCGTACAGAAAAACCTAGATCGGCAATGTTGACCTGAGGAGCGCGAAGAATAAAAATCAAGATCCCATCAGGAATCGAGCCCAATCATTCTTCGTCGCGGTCAGGATTTATACCACACAGCCACGCCAAGTCCTGAAACTGCTTTGGAAAAGACCCTATGCAGGCGTCATATCGATGCAACGTCAATTGTGGTTACAGTGCTAGCTATCTAAAATGATAACAATGTAACACACAGGATTTGTAACACACAGGTACTTCACAAACGTTTGTTAAATATAATATAATCAAATTAGACCTTCTATACGAATACTCTTTGTTAATCTCTTTTAGGTCTGACACCATTAAAAGTCGCGGTTATATACACAGTTTAGCAAATCTACAACCAAATCCATCTACGCGCCGAAACCGACACTCCGAGCATTGGTATGTTCTGAGGCCACGAACCAATTACGGTTTCGAGGCACTGTGTTATTGTTTACCATATACTTTAAATAATTTCAAAATCACACATGAAAATGTACGTACTCTTTCAAATTCTTCTATTTTAAAAGCGCTTTGTTAATATATGTTCGTATTATTACATACTTTTGTTTGAATATTTTTCAACGTATTGTATGTGCAGTGTTGGTTTGGATTGTGTTTAAATTTACTTTTCTTTTTACCGTCATGTTTCCACAGTGAATCTGGGACGTGGGGCATTGTCAAGCTGTTACATGCAGCTTTTTTTCCCTGTCCCAACCACAAGCTGTAAACTGATTTGTGGTAAATAAACTCAACTCAACTCAACTCAACTCAACATTGCGTACGTAGCCCTATGGTACAGGCATCCTGTCGTGTTAACGTAAATTGTGGTCACAGTACTGGCTTCGCCTGTATGACAGTCTAATAAACATATATGCACTCCTATGACTCCGCAAGCTAGATTCAAGCGTTGTTCGACGCCCGGAGGAATACGCTAACGAAAGTTACGTATGATATACACATCACCGCACCGTTAAAGTGCACTTCGGTTCAATGATACTGACGTCTGGGCTCTAACGCGAGTGGTGGCGTTACGCCACACCATAAGTTTCCCTTTAAGCTTCAGTGTATTCTACGAACCTGGTAAGCCCACGACGTGCACACAAGTAGTACACTCAAAAACACGTCGATCCACCTCGTAACGATTGCCTCAAAGCCAAGAGAATGGAGACAAGTAACTCCCCGACTGCTTCGCATGAAACCGATTTCCACAAGGCGTGGTATCTGCCGAATTATTATTTAGGGCAGGAGAATATCTAAATGTGAATTTAACCACAACATGGAAACAAGCGCTATATATTCTACGATAAAGTAATTTTTTTCTTTTTTTTTTTCAGATCCTGACAATCCTTTTACAGCAACCGTTCCTTACACTGACTACCGCAAGTGTTTCGTTCTGAAAAGTGGAGATCTCGGAGGCCGTAAGGAATTTTGGTTTATTACCTTTGCAGCGCCCGTTGCAGACGCTTATTCAACACGTCTATCCAGAGCAAAATGGTGGTGAAGCATTCAAAAGGGCGCAATGAATATATAATTTATGCAGAATCGTGATTCACATGAAGACTACACGAGTGCCTCAAATTGATGCAGGAGACGTTGTAAAACGTCAAGCCCTGAAAATCTCAGTACTAGGGCGAGCTGAAAATTAATCGCAACATTTACACTTCGCGCCGAATGATATTTGGTCCAGCAATATAAGCATATGTTGACTGTCGCAACTGCTATAACCTGCGGACTGCCGACCAAAAAAAACTTCGGATAATATTATAGGCGCGGCATAATATTACCTCGCACCAGCGAAGCAGCTAGTAAACCCCCTGTGTTGCTCCCAAGACTAGTCGTGAATTGACATTCGGTTGCCCGACGCAACTTCGTAGCGCTACTCTGTTGGATCGGATGCTGAGTCCCCCGAGCAAGGCCGCTTCACAAGCCTTACTATGACCAAATTTTTTCCTCGTCGCTCGCTTGTACATATTTCATCCTGTATTGCCGTCCATGATTTCCTCCCTTTCTGCATTTGCGACCATTTAGCATGTCCTTGCGCTCATGATGAAACAGTAAATCTTAGAAATTGTAGATCGTCAAATACCAATCAGGCTTAGGGGCCATCTTCATTCTTACATTAAAGGTGTAACATTTTCTCCTAATTTTGAACCTTCCTTTCTTTTCAGAGTGCATGCTATGGGTCAACAATTCATATAAGGACAACTACCCTCCTAAGTGCGTACGAAAATACAAGAAATACTGCGACGACGGGGTCTTGATCTACGACAAGCAGACTTGCGCTGACCAGCAAGGGGCATAGAAAGCGTCCCAATGAGATACCTGCATAGACGGCACTTAAAAATCCCCAAGGATGTTTCGGCGCACTATGTCCCTGAATCGCAAACGTACGCGCACGAAGAGGAATACATTTCACTGTCAGTGATTCAACTGAATCTTAGTATGTCAATATTACATCCTCAGTGCATGGCTCTCGAGAAATCGGTGGCTCTACGAGCGCGACTCACCAGCTACCACTTGTCGGTCAAGATTTCGCCCCACAGCGCAGCCTCCCATGCATTGGGGCTTGACGGTGATTTGGATGGTAAGAATCGCTGGATTATAATTACAACACCCATAGTACGGCGCAAGGTGTGGTGTTCGCCAGGAAAAACTGCGTGGGTTACTAGATTGTGTGGGGTATAAGGTATGTCTGGTATACCAGTACGTACACATGTGTTGGTTGTGGCCGCCATTTGATAGCGTCAACGTCTTTTGTTTTACTGCGCGATGAGGCTGTCTTATTCTGCCTAATTTGTGATATACAATTTCTCTCGATTGAGTCAATGTATGTCAGGTGCCCGTCGCCGGCGCCTGAATATATGTGAGCTCCTGACGCTTTCGAAATTTTCCCGCATACGCGGTCGTGACAGCCGAAATGTGCCGGTAACACAAAGGATATATAAGACAAAGATTATTCCGAAGCATTTTGAGGTTACTAGATTAGTACACTTCGGCGATGCTATTGTAGGATCGCCACTCAGTAGCAAAGCACCCTCTGAGGCTTGTGTCCAATGGTGCTGAGTGCAGGCTTGCACAGATCACTCAGGAAGCGACTCGGTCCACACAAGAGCACCAGGGTATCGTTGCTGGGCGGAGGAAGGTATTCGGCCATGATGGCAGCAGGTCAGGGGACCCGCCACGTACACAATGGCGCCCTCACCCACGGGAGGCTTGCTGAGTACGTGACAGAGGCTGCAGCATCATGCAAAAGTTTTACAGTTGTGTAGGTAGCGTACCAGGGGTACAGAGCATAGTATTTAGAATAGGCGTGGCTTGCATAACACTTACGGCTAATCACTATTTTTGTTGGAAAGAAATGTTTCGAAAAATTTAACCATTCAAAGGCGCCACCGAGCCTCAATAACAACTTAAATATTTCATTTGATTTATTTCATGTATGACTTGGAAGGTCCGAAGGCAAATCCGCACGGACAAGATATATTCAAATGAATAAGTAGTGGCTTAGTTTCTCAGGAAGCATGAATGATGATGGTCGCGTGGTTTCTGCAAATCACTATGTATTTCCTCTACTTGCTTGCTCGATCCTGCAATTACTAGGAAAAACACAAGAAGTACCGAGCCATCCGGGTTACATAACCAAGTATTTTGCCAACAAACCTCACACATTTTTCGCCGTGACAAACTGCCCCTCGGAAGGAAGGCCAAAACGAGTTTCTCAAAAATCTCCGACAAGCTATTGTAAGGTACTAAAGCGTCTGAGAAATTCCCTGCTATGGTAATGATACCAACGATCTTCACTTTGTTATAAAGGCGCTGCGACCCACCACCGTAAACGTTTACCCCAGGCTTTACTCCGAGTACAACTCCCTGGGAATGTGCCTCATCACCGAGCTGCATTAATTTAAATAACGCGCTGCCCTTGCGCAGCGCTCTCTCCCTCGTTGGCGTACCTCTTGGAGACACTGGACGAGTCCAAACCGCAGCACTGAGCCCTTCTCCTGGCGTCTCAGTGAATACAAAAGGACAGCGCATCTAGTTTCAAGAGTTTCTTCGTCCACATGCTTCGTGCTTTATCCTCGTTATGAATGAAACTGTTTCTTTTTCCTTTGGCTATCCTTTTCTCTTTTCACTGCATGAGTCTTCCACTACTCAGTCCTTTAGCCCTCGTGCCATGCTACCCATAAGACCCTGGTGCCTCCCGTAACAAGTACGAGCATGCTTTCGACCAGACTATAGCTCCTGGCTTGTTCCGGTTGCGGCGGATCTCCGTATTCTCAGTGTGCCCCGTTATAGCACGAAATTACTTGTACAAGCTGTACTGACGATATTCTCCTACAATTCCTCAATTATGCGTTGCACACGCCTTTCCGCTGAGTTCCGCGGCTAAACATATGTAAGTTAAAATGAAATGTGAAAGATTTGTGCTTATGTAAATATATTCCCTTTAACGTAGCTTTGTATTTAGCAATCGCAATCATTGCTCATTCCAGTAACCATAGCGTACAGACTGCTCTGTTTAGGTTTACTAAACCAGGAGACATGGGTTGGCTATGAAGGTTATTGATTACACCACAAGATTTTGGGACTAGTGTATGTTGCGGCATCTATAATCTGCGGGTCATGCCACCCACCGTCACTGAATAGAATATAGACTAAAAATAGGCTACATGTCTGAACAACAGGTACAATTCAAAACAGGCTCACGGTTGTGCATATTATAGACCTACTGGAATATTCCGGCGAAATTGTGCTATACTTAAAAAGCCCATATATACGTGGCAAGTTCGAGTTTGCCAAAATTAGTTTCGGGTGGGATTTTTTTTTACTTAGAGTATATATACGGGGATAAAATGTTTCCCATCGAGCGACTGAAGTTACATTGAACCGTGATACAGAAAATCAAATTTATCAACTGTCAGCTAAACGTACCTGCCTAATAATATAGCACATGTCGCTTTCATTTAATCATTTCAACATTAGAATTTAAGAAGAAATTAAATTCTGGAAATTCGCACACAGAATCACGATGTGATATTACTTCATGCCTCAGAACATATTATGGGCTACAAGCCAATTTTTATCTCCTGGAGTTTTTTTTATGTACCCGGGTAACCTTGCATTACACCGTCATCAAAATGTGGCACCTTGCAGCACGGAGCGGAGTAGTTCAACACCCTGACCACCAAGCGCTCACGGCTGGTGTGCTGAGGTGTACTTTAACGTATCGAAACATTACGGCTCTGCTGCTCACCTGAACCGCTCTGCATACGCCTTGGTGTACCGATCGAGCTCCCGACGCGCTATGATATCTTCCTGGGTCCTGTTCACGTCGATCATCTTGATTTTCGTTTCGTCTTTCTCGTCCACCAGCGCGTGACGCAGCAACTGCAGCATCGGCGTGATGCCACTTCCCGCTGCGATCAGCCCGATCCAGGTTGCTTGCGGCAGTCGGCTTCCGTCTACCGTCACGAAATGCCCCTGGCCTTCGTATATGAAGCTGCCTCGGGGGGCCCTGAATCTGTGATGAAACGTGAAAATGGAAAAAAATTAATAAACAATGCGTCCGGTACATGCACACGCCAGGCAATTTATGATGCTGACAATAAATGTTAAATTTGAGCTCATCGGGTGTCTTCACAGTAGTAGAGAGCATCTTCGTAGGTTTAATTCATCTGTCTCTGTTTTCACTTTTGAACAAGTATGTTCAAGGAGAGGGGGGTGGCCGTGAACTTGTTTTGTCGGGTATTTCTTTATTTTGTTTAAGTTGCCTTTTTTTCGTTCAAGGTGTCGTCCTCACATGAACCACAAAGCAGACGAATAGCACAAGCACTTTAATTTAAGCGGTACATGTGACTGAGAGGGCGTATTCTGATTACTTTATGTGACACTGGTAAATTTAAAACATTTCAATGTTTACGCACAACGGGAGCATGAAGACAACAAACGGACGTGTGGATGTTTAACATGACATATCGTTGCGAGGTTATATCAGCAATTTATATATTTGAAGCAGTGCATGTGGTAGCTATCTACCTAATCCTTCAAGGAAATGTACAAGCTAACTTCAATTCCAAGGAGCTAACTCACATCTTCCGGGCTGACTTCAACGGCGACATCGTCCTGCTTTCGTGGATTTGCGTCCACATGAAATGTAACGGCGTTGTTTAGAAGGCTACTACTTGTAGCAGGCGGTTGTTTGCGCGTGTGTGCGTGCAGGTGCCTGTGCGTGTGCGGTTCCTCTGAGGAAGAGTCTTACGTTCTGCACTATCGGATATTTCGATGTATACTGCAGGTTTTGTACCTTTCACTGCAGGTTTTATAATAGAAATCAAAACTGATTTGTACGCGACGCATTGGGAATGCAGTGGTCGAGCGCGTAGGAATATTTCCCGACACCTTGCGTCCTTAGCAGCGAATCATGTTTGCTTGCAGTACGCACCCAGATCAGTTAAACCTTTATTAAAGTACAGCTCTGGTCACAAAAGTTAGTAAAAAATGCTGTTGCTCTTTCCTGTTGTCACTCTGCGATGACCAAATCTTGTCACCATTTGTAGGGATCCATTATCACTGGTCAGGAGCAGAAGTTGACGGAATGGTTTCCGCAAGAGATGTTCTCTTCCGCTTGCGAGAAACTACCTAAGAAACTAAGAAAAGGCAGCACTAATGAACCTGAGCCAGTTCAAGAAAGACAAAAAAAATTCGCTGTTTTTCCATACATTTATGGTTTCACCCACCAACTTAAGAAAGTGGCTTTACACTATAATGTACGGGTTTTGATCTCAGCGTGAAACAAGTTGAGGAGTCTGTGCGCCAAGGTGGACCGCCGCATAAAACGTAAGGGGGTCGCTTCAAGTTTTGATTGCACTGCAAATCATGTCCATAGATACGTATCTGGCTACTTCAACGTTGTTTATTCGATACATTTGTCATGTAACCGCGTATATGTAGGGCAGACGGGGCGGTGCCTTTAGGGGAGCACCACAATTCTTCGAAAGGCCCGGCAAGTTCCCACTTGTCAATGCATTGCCGCCAGTGTGGGCGCACATCCGTTCTTATGTCCACTTCCATTTTGTACAAACACGCAAGCAAAAAAAAATTGGCTTCGTATCTGCGTGCTTCGCTGCAAATGTCGTCGAAAGACGATAGTCTTCTGCCGGCCGTACTACTATATTTTGCCTTGCCTCAGACAGCGCCTCCTCTATGTTGAATCAGCGGCATCTCGCTGGCATTGTTGAAATAGACGAGGCGCTGCGTGAGATATGGACGCCATCTGGCAGTAGCATTGCGAAACATAAGCTTGTGCAGAACCCAAGGCCACTGCCAGGCTTTTTCGTGCATAGCGTCGCAATTTCAGCGCAGCCTAAGAAACACTAGGGTCTTTAGAATTACGTATCTATGGATTCGTCTATTAAAGGAACACACCACCCAATATTTACGTATTGATGTTGCGCCTAAGATATGCGTAACATTTGCGTTTTTGATCGACAGTGTTCACAAGTATGAACGCAGCCGCTTGTGCAAGATGGCTGGGCGTTCAGCAAGGGGGTTAAACTTTGTTCGGCTGGCTGAATCGAGGGACAGACAGAGAGACAGACCAAAATTTCTGCGTTGAAGTATCCCAAGAAAGACTATCGTCTTTAACCCTTTCAGTCTCGAATTAACTATTTTCAATGTAAGCAACTAGTTTTCACATTTGGAGATGCAGATGATCGTGGTAGTCCAAAAAAAACTGAAAAACTCTTTGTTCACACTTTTCAGTGAAGAGTAATTAATGTGCCTATTAATTTAATAAGTAATTATTATTAATAATAATTCCATAATTTTTAGTTCGTTTATTACTTAAAATGTTATCTAGATAGGATAGCATAATGTCCAATAGCCAAAATTCAAATTTCTGGCGCAGAACTAAAATAAATGCCCTATCTCTGCACGGTGAAAGAAGACGCTGCCTCAGCGAAATGCGCGAACAGCACGACCGCTTCTGTAATTTCTTCGTTCAGATGTGACCTCGCAGTATTGTGTGTACCATGTTGACACCACATGTAGGGCAGATGCTAAATACGGGCTCTTGAGGAAGAACAACGCTTTATCTTTACCAGATGCTTGCTGACTAACCTACATAATTTATGATTCCAATTGGAATCACTGGGACTGAAAGGGTAAGCAAGGGAACTTGTTGAGGCAGCACACATATACAAACTGTCGCAAGCATGTGTCAGTCAGGCATCGGTGACGCTACATGACAAGGAAATGTAGTATCTTTTAGTAACATTTAGTATGTGCCATGGGTGTGTCGTGCTTGTTGAGCGAGAAAGGGTGTGAATATTTCTTTGCGCATGCTCCCTATGGCTGGGTACTGTATGTATATATGTCTCACTTCTGATTATAAAAAATCAGAGTTGAAATTCAGAGCTTGTTCTTGTCTTTTCTTCCTCTGTGCCTGTCTTGTTTTTCGCGCTGCTTGCTACCATGGAAAGGCACGCCGGCTGGTCTCCAACACAGGGGGGAGGAGCCGTAGGCTTCGCCACACGGACAGAATGACCCATGTGGTAATGTTTCCCGGCAATGTGACGGTAGAATTACGAAGGTAGTCATGCTCTGCCGACGAAAGTTCACAGTCTCTCAAGGCAGGTGCCGCACCCCTATCTTTTAGATGTGAATCATCTTATGGCGAAGCTTAATCCGGTGGTGGTGGTGGTGTGCCGCGTGGCCTCCTTTACTGCGCATGCGCAAACCCTTTAAAAAAATAAAAATAAAAAATCTCCTCTCCCCCTCTCTCTCCTCTAGGCATCCCTCCCCGCGGCAACCACACCCTCACTGCGCATGCGCCTCCCCTCCTCTCTCCCCTCCTACGCCCCCCCCCCCTCTCTCCTCTAGGCATCCCTGCCCGCGGCGTCCACACACCCACTGCGCATGCGCGTCCCCCCCTCTCTCTCCTGTAGGCATCCCTGCCGCGGCGGCGTCCACACTCCCACTGCGCATGCGCGTCCCCCCCTCTCTCTCCTCTCCTACCCTCCTCCCCCCTCTCACCTCGCGACGCCGACGCAGGCAGCGTCTGCTAGCGAGTTTCTTGGTTGAAAAAACTGACTGCTCGCGCTGCACAACCGTTAACTGGCCATTCCGTATATATGGCAGTGGATCTTGACCTGCAAGGTGGTGCCGGTGGGAGATTTCTCCTGTGCGTTGTTGAACAATGAAAACTCGCAGCGTGCGCGTTAAATAAAAGCGTACTGCGGGTCTCTGTGTCCAGTCGGAGTCTTCTGTGTCTCATTGCCCATTAGCAGCGATTGGCATGTTCCAGTAGGAAACACCGCTCCATCACTGCGTGCTTTGCACCTCCCTAGTTTTCTCTCCTGCGCAACGCTGCGATGAGCGCCAGCGTCAACGCCGCCGCCAGTGTAAGCGTTAGCACCCGCTGCTTCATATCTACACATGGTTCCCTTTAGCGGGAGATGGTGTAATTTTTTTCGCAAGCATTGTGTCTTTCCCGAGTCTTGTGTTGAGGCTGAACCAGCTTGAAGAGATGCTGTTGCTTAAGCGCAGTTAAACGCAACAACCATCTCAGCAACAGAGATCTCGTGTCTAGAATAAATGTATACTTTTTCTTGATTCGCTGGTGTTCGTAAGTGATCCGAGTGATATGCTTGACTTGCAAGTTTCAATGCGGTGAAACAATCACAATATTATCCTGCGTTTAATGAATGTCTTTGCGGAGCATGATCAATCCCGAAACCAAACAGGTATTCTAGTATGTGTATTCTTGTATCAATTCCGGCATCGGGATTCTGGAATACCTTTTTTCTTCCTTTGGAAAAGTATTTCGGAAAATATCCCGTAATGTCAAAGACAAATCTACCTCAGTATCTGTATTTCAGGCTTCCAGTGCTTATATTGCGCTATAGGAAATCCGCTACCGTGTTTGTTCCCGATCCACTCTGTCGCCTTCCTCTCGCCTTAGAGTTGCTGCTATCATTTTTTGTACCACAGCGCGCTGGGTGGTCTTTAGGTTTTCTCAAGTTTCATCCCTATTCTCCAGGTTTGGTTCCGATGTGTTAGAACTGGTACAATTAGGCGTCAAGCACATTTTCTCTTAGGCGCGATCTCGGTCGTTGCCTGGAGCAATGGCGCGGAAGGCTTACCCAGCAGCAAAGCCTAACGTCTCACCTTCAATGTCTCCCCTCGGCGCATTGCGTCCAGGAACTGGGACATGAGTCCCCCCTTCGGGGTGTTCCACGGACTCGCCCGTGCGGTACACCTTGACCATGATGTCGAAGTGGCCCGTCTGGTCACACCGGGTCACGGGAGTGTAATGTCTAGTCACCGGGCAGCCGTGAATGGTCGCGAAGACAAGAAGGTGTTGACCGACGTCGATTCCCAGCCTCTGCGCAGGCAGGCATACCCGCGAGAGACAAGATCGATAGGAAGACACGTGGCAAAGCATCAACGGTGCCTTTCATCCGGTTTCGTTAGACGACTTCTTTTAGGTGTTATGGGCGTTGGATTCATGTATTCACACAAATTTATTGCTCAGTATTATATATAGAGGCATCAAATTAAGCAGCTTAAGAAGCGCAGGCTCTATCTGTACAGCTGTCTTCGTGCGTGCTAGTCTACTGTAGTGCGAGTCATTGAATTGGTGCAAATAAGCGGAAACGTTAGCAGCAAAAGACAAAAGGTACTTGAGGGCATCTGTAAGAAAGCTGCAGGTAATCCCTGAATAAATGTTCATGAAAAGAAAGGAGAAAAGATTATCGGCCCATCCACTCAGTGAATATGGTTTGACAACGAAGCTGTGTTTGTTATACCGAGTGTTGAACCGAGCTCGCCGTTCGGAGTCGTCGGCTATCCGCTGGCGCTTAACCTTCATTTCGCGAGCCCGCAAGGCTGCGTCTTCGGCACGCCGACGTCGTTTCCGTTCACGGTCGGATAGTCTATTCTATAGCCATTGAGAGCTACGTTGTGGTGGAAGGAGTGGTGTTCAGGTTGCACCTGGCCAGTTCCACCCTCTTCGTATAGGATAAACTGAACGGTCACCTAACGAGAACAAGAAAATACTCGAATAACCTCTTCAGGCGCAGCCTGCACATATGTGGACGCCGCTTGTTTTTGCAAGTTCCTCGGGCTAGTGGGAAAGAAAGGGCAAGATACATTGCGCGTAGGAATAACTTGAACCTTCTGCATAGTCAACGCGTCTTTACTTGACCCCTAGGTGCTGCATACGACAGCAGCCGATCACTTTGATGTAGGCACTACGATGTTTGACGGGTCACCGGACGTGCTGCGCTCCAGGACCAACTTCATAAGTGTTATTTTAAATGCGAAGCATTTCTTAGCGAACTTCGCGACTTTGAGCGTATCTACCTGGCTATCTATCTATCTAGCTATATATCTATCTAGGCTCTCCCGGCCGTATCGTTAATGGGATTTATACCAAATTTGGTATGGCATAACATGACTCTATGACGAACGTAAATGGCTGGTCATATCATGAAAATCATGAATGACTTGTCATGAAAAGTATGATTTACGTGCCACGCTCATGGTGCGCTCGCGGCCGTTTCGTTAGCTTGATATACACCAAATTTGGGATTGAGTGACGTGACTGTATGACGAACATAATTGAGAGGTGGCTATATGCAAATAATGACTTGTCATGTGCGACATGACTTGCATGCCACGCTCAAGGCGTGCTCGCGGCCGTTTCGTTAGCTTGAGATACACCAAACTTGGTATTGAGTGACGTGACTGCATGACGAACATTCATGACAAGTGGTAATATGGAAATCATGACATATCGTGAGCGACATGACTTGCAATCCACGCTCATGGCGCGCACGCGGCCGTTTTGTTAGCTTGATATCCACCAAATTTGGTATTGAGTGGCATGACTGTATAACGAACATAAGTGGCAGGTGGTAACATGAAAATCTTGGCATGCGTGTCATCTACAACCCCATTCACATGCCACGCTCATGGTGCGCTTGCGTCCAGTTCGCTAGCTTGATATACACCAAAATTCGTATTGCGCGACCTGACTGTATGACGAACATAAATGATAGGTCCTAACATGTCAAACATGACATGCAAATTAGGTAAAGCAGGATTTGCTCCTTCCTGGCTGTTTCGCATTACATCGATTCCCACAGTGCGTGGGATCTGTCGGCTTTTTTTTTCTCGAAATGAACAAAGCCAAACAAGAACTGCGTGTGCATTTTGAGCCTAAGATTACCTTCTGACTGTGTAAAAATTGAACGTGACTGGCTGAAGAATAATTGAATATTTAATTATACGCTAATTAAGATTAATTAGAAAAGCTCACAGAAAACAACGTATTTTTTAGTTTTCTTTCTTGGAATGTAATGACGAGTGCCTTAGAATTATGTTGTGCAAAATTTAGACATTTCCGGACAGTGCATCATAATACGCGCCTGAAGGGGATAATGAAAAGGCATGTGCCACATAAGCGGGGTGAGTAAAAATGACGCCGGATTCGAACATCAGTTATTACCGCTGCTGCATGTAATTTTTCCGGTTTCGTGGCTTATTATCTAGTCATAATTGCGTCGAAACTAAAAGGTTATTTTTTTCATAGCAGAACACCGGAAGGCAGGCTCCGTCTGAGCTTGCTGTGTATCCCATTATGAATTTGAGGAAAGCCAGAATAGCTTGACCAATGTTGGGTCACTTACTATGCAACTGCAATATTGGGTTCCTACTTAAAAGTACATTGGCGATTCGACATTTTGCCCCTGTAAAAATACGGTAAAAGAAGGTCCTGAGGTTACGTGTGTGAAAACGAGGGTATGATTCTGAGGCACGCAGTCTTATGGGGGGTCTCCCAATTAACATACACTACCAGGGGTTCTTTGACGTGGCACGTCAAGTCAAGCACACGGGTTTTCTTGCATTTCGCCCCTTATCAAAATGGCACCGCCACAGTAGGCAATGTAGCCCAACTTCCAGGAGTCTCGCACTCCCACACATTAACTGCTAAGATACTACCGGTGTGGGCGCAAATTTAACTCGGTACCTCAAGTCGCCACCGCTAAGCCGCCGGGCTGAATGTATGTTCGCAGTCGGTAAGTTACACATTACTGTCTATTTGGATGGTGACACAATAAGAGGACTGGTGTAGCTCGCAAAGGAAACGCGGACAGGCAAAGTCACATAAGAACTCCACACAACGCTGTATCTAGTTCTGGTGTGCCTTCCTGTGACCGTGTTTCATTGCGCGTGAAATCAAAATTGCTCTGACGATTACCAACAAGCCGACAATTGAATCTACGGCGAAAAAAAAGCAACCTTTGTCCCACTCTGTACCTGGTAGCGGCTCCGAAGGGAAAAACGCAGGAGGCGAACGTTGTGGGTGACGGGGACCTTGTGCTCAAGCCACACCGTGTACCGGGCATTGGGGTCGGCGAGCAGCACGTCGCCGGAAATGTGGGCACCTATCTTGCGTATCAGCAGCACAGCCAGCGTAATAGCTCCGAAGGTGGCGGCGGCAGAGGCCACGAAAATGAGAAGCTGTTGGGCCCGCCCGCGAAACATTCTGATGCCGTTCTCGTGGTCGGTTGGCTGGTTGGTTTTTCCTCGTTCTTGTTCTTGTTAACCTTCTGCTGTGGCTCACGCCCACTGTGGGGGGATTGGCCAAGAATTGAGTGGTCTTATACACTATTATGAAAGTTTAGAATAATTGAGGTTAAATAATAAAAACCTTACAAATTTTATATGAAATTTTGATGCTCGCTCAAATGTATAAAAATAATAATACTTTGTTATTAGTAATAGATAATAAATTAAATCAAAGCCCTATTTTCCATAAAAGAAAAAAAAGTTATGCATGTGTCGACACAGAAGGATAATAATATAGATTAGCTAGTTCCGATCGTCCACTACTTCTTCTTCTCCTCATCATCATGGCTCACACCCAATGCAGGGGATTGGCTGAGTAGTAAGTGAATTTTTTTCCAGTATCTTCTCTTATGTATTACTCATAGAAGCTATAGTTACCTAATTTATGGAATTGAGGTACGAATTATTGGTAATGAAATATTTAAAGGGGAAGAATTTAGCTAGGTACTCTTTTAGATTGACTGATGGATTCCTCAATGGCATAGAAAACATCCCTGTGGCTGTAGCCCAGGGCAGAGGCGCCAAAAGAAAGAATAACTGATTCTGATCCCTCCAGGCCCAGATTTCGAAGAGGTGGTTCTATGAATCTTTTGCTCAATGACGTGAACAGTCGACATGATAGAAATAATTAACTGATGGTTTCCGCCTCGTTACAAATGGCAATCGCTTCTTTCTTCTTCGTCCTCTTCCGCTTCTGAACAGAGCTATCACACCGCCTGATAGGAGATTAATAAATTCAGTTATTACGCAAGCAGTTCTTTTTTAACGCAATGGCGTTAAACAGCTCGTTTCGCTGCAATTCCAATGTCGGCGTCGGTGTCGGTGTCGGCGTCGTTGGTTGTGAGCAAACGAAAAATCATCATCTTGTCCGTGAGAGAAAGATGATGCAAACTGCAAATGTAATAAATAATTAAAAAGTCTGACGTTCGACCGAGAATCGAACCCAGGCCGTCTGCATGGCAAGCAGGTTTTCTACCACGAGGTGACGATATTGCTTGTGACTGCGTAAGAAAATAACACTATATGAATGTGGTGTAGTGGCGGGAGTCTCCTTAACGCATGTAATATTGCAGTGGTAGAAGCGTAGAATGACGCCAGGCGCGAAAACATGTAAATTGCACAATGAGTGAGTGTTTTAAAGTCCAGCCATTAGGAAGCGCCTCTACATATTTAATTCATCAACAGTTGCAAAAGCATCAACAAAGTGAGCAGCTGCGTAGGTTCGCGTGTTACCTTATCGGACGCGTAGTGGGCTCTTCGCGGATTCGCAAAATGAAAAATTACAGTATAGCGGGCACTTAACAATTCCTATTTTGATTAGGCATTCCAGGATAGTTTGAAACTGCCAATGTTCCGCGCACAGTCTTTCCGTTTCCTTATGGCACTGTTGAGGAATGCGCCGAGAACGAAGCTCGGTTAGCAGTTGAGAAGGCGATGCGGACGGGGCCCCTATTACGCTATCGCGTTGTACTCTTGAAGGCAAAGCTCGAGCGTCCGTCTAGTCTTTCTTATCGTAATCCATGCTGCACGCACGACAGCTACGCATCTTTGCTGTAGAGCTCATGCGAACAAATTTTAGACAAAAACAAGCTTATCGTCACGGGCGTATGTAAAGCCCTCCGGTGGCCTGAAGCAACAAAATGCAATGTTGTGAAAAAAAAAAAGAAGCTCTAGGTTCGATGGTTGCTTCATAGAAGAATAAACTAGTAGGGGTGTGCGAATAGTGAATTGTAGGAACCAAATCGAACATGAATCAAATACTGATGGCACCAAATCCAATACGAATACGAATCGAATACTCTTCGAACAGTTTTCGAGCAGATAGGCAACAATTTTCAAAGCAGCCCTAGACAGGTGAGGTGATAATTTTCTAGACAGCCCATGTTTTCCACAAAGTCTTATTTGACACGATTATTGGCAAGCTTTATCTAAGGAGCATTACCACTTCTTTTGGCCGAAAAAAATAATATTATTGAAACCCAGATACTACTAGGCTTCGAGAATATTTTGTAACTGTGCGCTGAAATGTAGCAGTGCCTACAGTATTTGAGGTGGTAATATGTCAAAAAGCTTTTAACCCTTAAACACCCATAACCTCCTGAGACCCAGCAATAGGAAATTTGTCCAATATATTGGACAATGGAACAACGCGTGCAACGCCTTTCAAAGCGCTTGCCTCCTATGAAGCACTTTCCTGGCTTCTACTGGGACCCGTACTGCAATTTAGCGAATATCGTCCTAGTCGCAGCGTTTCTCGCCGTTGCAGGAGCGTTGGAAATGGCGCGATCGAGCACGAGCGACTTTTACGGCTGTCGCCTAGGAAGTGGGTCGGTTTTCATACAAAATCTTGAATTTGTTAGCGTGTACTTGAGTATTAATTTATGTTTCTAAGGACTCAAATAACACGAAAAAACACATATTTCGGTACCTCGTAGCCTCTGTTTCCAAAACAGCCCCCCTAGAGTCCCAGTGTTCAATATATTGGACAACGCGATGTGGCCAAGTAACATAAGATACAAAAAAAACTACGTGACACTTTTCACCTTTGCACTCAGAAGAAGCATTTCTGGAAAGTTTAAAAGAAATCTATGACTTCGAATTTACTCTGGGTCTCAGGAGGATAACGTATTTATTGTAGATACTAATGCAATATTCTATGAGAACGCTATTTGTTATCCAAAGAACATAATGCAACGTCAAAAGTTTCCTCATACAGCGCGAAATTAAAATTATTAGTGTGGGAATATAGTTCCCTATGGGCCTTTAGCAGAACCATACCTGGAGGGGAACTTTTCAAAGCATAGTACGGCACGAACGTGAATTTTGCACGTAGAGCAAACAATGTTCGACCACTTGTCATTTTGTTCACTTAGATGACACTAGCAACGTTTGAAGGTTCATCATTTTCTAGGAAAATGTACAGGTGAAAGCAGGCACTTGGTATGGTACACCTCAGTTTTTTTCTGTCACCTCGGAAGGCCTTCGGGGCGCGTGTGTAGCTGGCTTTTATTTTCAACTGCATCCGTTCAAAAGCTTGTCCCAGGTGCCTACGCCTTGTATCGCAGGTCGTATGGTCAATGTGTGTTGCATCACCATTGGAGCGAGGAATTATGCGCAATGGTTCGTCCTCATCCTCATCTTCCTCGCTGTCACCAAACGTGCTTACATCTTTAGGTAATGAAAAATAAAAATCCAGTGCTTCTTCAACTGTCGAGCGCATTTTCTAATAGAGAAATAGAAAATTGCACCCTGTGGATTGGCGTCGGGGAAGGCCCGTAGGGAAGTATATTCCCACCGCGTCATTACAATTCAAATGTGAATAACTTTAGTTCCGCGTTAAATTAGGCATCTAAAAGTTGACCACATAATAGCCCTACACTTGGGACAATCAGTAAATGCCTTTAAGCACCTTTCTCACTGCGGCAAATAAATTCATACACGAATTATAGCAACTGGTGACAACCCGCGCGACGAACTCCTGTTCAGAGAGAAAAGTGTCGATGGCTCCAACGGAAACTGAGGCACCTCCGTAGCTGGTTGTGTTGGAGTCGCTAAAATTTTTTCCAGTGGATTCTCAAGCATTACTTCAGATGTAGCAACCGTCTTAGGGTGGAGGAGTTGGGAGTATTGGAGATAGAGGTGTTTAAACGTGGTGGGAAATATGTTCCCTATGGGCGTTTAAGGGTTAAATAAAACTTACACATAAATATTCAGCAATTTTATTGAGTTAACATCTTCGTGAGCGCCATGATGAAGATAGTTGATTGCTGACGCTTTTGCTCCAGCGGCACTGGACTTTTGGGCAAAACGCCTTTATCCTGTTTTCAGCGTGGCGTCGATAGTGCCGTAACTAAATGGGCTGTATGCATCTGGGTAATTCGATTATGAAAACGAGAAAAGTTACCTGCCACTTTTCCCACGTCTCGTCTCGTCGAACATTTTTTCTCTTTGCAGATTATTCGGAAACTATTCGAAAAATATTCGGTATTTTCAATATGCACTTTTTTATTAGAGTGCCGATCAAATATAGCGCTATTCGATTCGTTATTCGAACTTTTCGAATATTGGAAAATTCCTATGAACTTGCCATTCTTCAATTTTTATTGATACCCTAGACAACAGACTTATTCTTCATCCTTCCTCTCATTTCAAAATATTTTTTCCTTATATAAACCGCGCCCATTCTCCCGTAGCGGCTAGAAGTAAAGAATTAAGATTCATTCAAGCAAGCAAGCAATGGCTCAACCCACCACGGGAGATCAGACAAGAATGGTGCGGCAGTAGAATTCGTGGGGAAAAAAAAGCGGCAGTAGAATTCATGGGGAGAATATTTGTATGCAAGCGATAAGATTTGTCGTGTTTCGGGTTTGTTTATTAAATGATAATGAAAAAAGAGTTACAAGGGAATTAAATAAATGAGTGCATATAAAAGAAATTGATAAATTAATAAATAAAAGAAAGGTGCTACTTGTTATATTTGCGTAGCAGTCTCTTTGAATCCTTCGTATAATTAAATAAGGCACCATATATATCCCCAAGCTGGCGAAGTCTGAGCAAAGCGCGCACGTGTTTGACGTCTGAATTTCGGGAGAGATCTTGTGCAAGGAGCGCAGGACTAAGATATGCCCCGACCTGCAAGAGTTTGAGCGTCAATGCCTGAGGCCTGTTCAGTTTACTGTGCGGCGGTGGATACTTTCGCCTCCTCAGATAAATGTTATTTGTACGTGGCTGGGGGATCCCTGTTGTCCGGAACCTCATCGCCGCGCCATTCGGTAGCTACGCGGTCGATGATTCATCGCGCAGCTCTGTGGGTCCAATCGTTGAGCTGAGATCACATGCTCTGGAGGTTCCCCGCGTTACTTCGTCCAGGTGGGATGCCGCACTACGCAGTCCCAATTTGAAAACACAACTATGGGCAGTCCAGCGGTCCCACGACGTGGCGGAGAGGCTAGGTCTATTTGTCCCGACATGAGATCAGCCCGCGACGAGCAAGTTCACGGCCCGACGGACCTGAATTAAGTTTTTTTCCATTCTATCCTGTCATATATGTCCCTGTTGCAGTAACCCACTGCCGACGGCCATAAGGGAGGCAAATTATGGAACGCTTCGTAACGTAACTCAAGTTTTCGTAAAAGGTCGTTTGAGAAATGTTTGTTTCAGGCTTTGATATCTGCGATATTTTGTGAAAGACTTATCTGTGGTTCTTGCAACTTTAGAATAGTAACACTGTGGGGAACGAACGAAACCAGGCCTGTGCAAGTAAATGTTTAGTGTCGGAATTCTGCATCGCAATATAGTTACTGTAACTTCCAATTGTCCTGTATCGCACCATGAGTGTAATACCTAGGAAACCTGAGGTGCTGAAAATGTGCATCATTTCGAACGGAATATTTGATATCTTCCTCTCGAGTACCAAAGTTTCGAAATCGTACGATAGTATATTTAGCGGAGAATTTTAGATCCTTCAGGACTGGGCCCTGAATAGATGCTGCCGCCAGTGTCTCCGCTGCTTCACTTAATGTTAATTCAGTGTGACCTGGCACCCAAACTAAACGGAAATGACATAAATAATTGCACATATATGTATAGAGTCCTGATAGGTAGTTCGGATGACTTTGGTACTATCAAAGCAGCGCAAACGAACAAGCAGTCAGTATAACTATCGAATAAATATATTTTGGGGAGTTTACTCAATGTCAGAATAACTGCCATTAACTCTGCCTGGAATACTGGTGTGAAGTGAAAACGACCAGTTTGATGCTGTTGAAAAAACGCCTTCTCCGGCCTTCCCATAAGTAACGGCAGAATCTTGGTCTATAACTGAACTTATCTGTACACTCTTAAGGTGGTCTTCCAACAACCCGTCAAAATGCCTCAACAGCAATATTTTAGCATTCTTTAGAAAAATATCGTCGAATTCTACTATTGTTCTAGGATAGACCAAATTTGGGAAAATTACATCACAGACTGTTACTTCTAAATGCTCCGTTAGCTTTTGAACAAGAACGCTTTTGAGGACGAAGTAGCCGAGACCACTCGCAATCGTCCCTTATTAAAGGGCCCCTTAAACCACCCCGATTTGAAAGGCCAGACAATAGTTTCTTTCTCGCCTTCACTACCCTTCCCACAAGCGCTGTCTCCTCCTCGCCACTTATTTTTTCATAAAACACGTGGAATGTCAGCGCTAAGCGTTGAGCCAGTTAGGATTTCACGCTTTCCGATTACACGCTGCTATCGCTGCTTGCGCTGTCTCAAACGCAGAAAACGGAGGAAAATTTGTCTATCGCGCACGATAGTCATGGAAATACAAGGCAGAACGTTCATGCGGCCGCATGGTAAAGCAGAGTAAAAAACAATTCACAACAGATATCTCTCATGTATTGAACAATAGAGATTATTTCATCCTGACGTCACGAGAGCCAACTGCTGACGTCATAAATTGTACCGCGAGAACGGGAAACGCCGGCAGAGAATAAAGCACTCGTTTTTCTGTATTTTCAGAGGCTGTTTAGCGGCCCTTTAGCGCTAAAACGATATAAGGCGAAAGGTGTGAGCAATCCATTGAAGTATATTCCTTGGCATTTTTCTCGGAGTACTTACTCTGCTGACATCATCACTTGTTCAACTCGCTTACCATGCCACGTTAGCACGAATGTGGCAAATCTTGGAACAAATTAAGACGCACACGCAAGTTCGCGAATGACTCAACCTTTATATGTAACTATTTTTTCTGACGCCTTCCTCATGTTTCTTTATTCGCCTCGGTATAACGCTTTCGCAAAGATGAAGTGAGTGCGCCGCTCATACTCCTCAAGCCACACTTCTATTAGGTTTATTTTTAACACGAATGTGTTTTATGCTGGGGTCACTTAAGATTTCAGTGACGTATTTCCGTTACGGAAATGGCGTCGAAACAATGCACATGATCAGAATACAATGAAAAGAGTTCCGGCAACGGGAGTCGAACCATACGACCTCTTTGGTCCGCGACAAGAGATTCCGGGCACGCTATCCACTGCGCGACGATCACATACTCTGTAGGCTTTACAAACGCACCTTTTATATCTACCACTGTCGTCTCACAGTCCTCTTATTAAAGTGAAGTGATGCATCATGACCGTGAAATCCACGATTAGTTCCTTCAAAGCGTCGTTTCTATGCGTCCATTCCATTCGGCGCGTTTCGTATAAGGGGAAAAGTGCAATTTTGTCGGCGCATTAACAAACTGCCAGGTGGCGACCTTACCCCAGCGTCGGCCTCACTCATAGCATCCATCTATACCAAAAAATAGCTCTGCGTCTGCGACGCTCGGCTGCTTCGCGTGGGCGAAAGGGTCGCAGCTATGGAAGAAAAAAACAGTTGAGTAGCGCTTAAAACCCGATTATAAAAATAGCGTGGTAATAGCAATTAAGATGGACCATTCATGGTTTCGTAATAGAAAAAAAATAGTTCAAGTAAAATTAACTGTTCCTACAGGTCTTGCACCACAGAAAAAAAATGTTTCAGGATTAGTAGCGATGTGCCAAACTGTGCAGTTCTGCTCAATCCTTTATCGGCTTCAGGAGCATACAGCTAATATCATAAGTATAGCGAAATGCAAGATTGCATGATAGGCGTCTGTAGGACTGATCTCAAGGGGCGTAATAAGACAGGGCACAGCCAGCAACACGGAGGACAGACACCTTTTATCAGTTGAAACCAAAGAAAATTGCATGTAGCTTACTGCGCAAAAAAAGCGATGGGGACGTTGCGTTCAATGTCGATATAAAAAAAAAAGAAAAGGGGTGCCTCTACATAAACATGGCCAATTTTCACATACAAAGGATGGAAAAAACCGAGCTGTTATTGTGAACTATAAGAACGCTGCCTGTACCCGTGCAGCACAGGTTGGTCCATGTTCATCTGTGCTATAGAGGGAAAAAAGCGCAAACGTATGAAGGGTACCATTGTTGTACCTGATAACGCGCGTAGTGGCGTGTTTTTTCTTTTGCATCCGCTTAGCGACAGCTGCTTGTGTATAATCGTGTACGCGTACCTATGAACGAGGAGTTGAAATTCGATGTTCGCATACTCTGCTTTTCACAGTGTGCCGTGCTATTAGAAACCACAGATTTCATGTTCCATAACGCCAGTAACCAAGTAAACCATGTTAGTTACTCGATGGGAAGGGTAGATTAAAGGAGTTAGTATTACTGTGGGTTAGTTTATGAATACATCATATGGTGCGGGGCAAGGGGTCCTTTCACAGAGTACCAGTACCTGTGAGACAGATATTTTTGTCGAGCAGTGTTGTGGGTGTCTTTTACACGCGTCGCTTGGACCTTTTAGGCCAACTTTCTAGCCATTTTTTCACATCAATGACGACAGAAACATTCCATAGACTCTTGCATAGATTGTTTGTTAATATGAAACTTGAGTCACTCGTCAGGGTTAACAGTACGAAAAAAAGTGAGGTTTGATTTCAAGGCTGGCAGTAATAACTTAATGCATGCGCATGCTTCTATTATTTGGAGTGCTGTTGGGCAGCCGCGGGTGCAGTTCGTGCGCAGTTTGGGCATGTCCAAATCTTCATGATAACATTTGCTACCATTAATCTTCCTTCTCATGGCGACTAGGTATATTCAAAGCAATATGATGTGAATCAACACTTAACAGCTGCCCTGTCACTCCAGCTCGCTGATTGCCCGTTCATTCTTGAATTCATCTCAACTCCATCCCCTTTGAACTGACAGTTAGGCTAATTGGTAATGATTCATACTGCGAGCATTCCGCCGTGTTCCTCGCGTATTCATTGTGTACGTGCGCACCTCTACCAATTTTGTGTGCCTGCAAAAGGCGTACGCGTGCGTGGTGTGGTGTGATCGGCATATATTTGGTGGAAAACTACAAATCGCCCCCTTCTTAAGTTCTACCTTAGCGCACCAGATATGTCAGGCTGGTTATTTGCCCTAGACCACGTTCAGCGGACGAGAGACAGCTAGAAGACGTGAGCAAACAATGGAAAGGATTAGTTCATCCGCAGAATTCATACAACTTTTACTGTTTGCGAGTAGCGGGTGTCGGATCCGTTGTCAGTAAAGACATAGATGGTGCGGACGTTCGGCGTCCTCAATACTTAAAATACTTCTTAAAGATAATTTTCAGTCGTGTCCACCGTTTTCATCAAAACAAGATATTGAAGGAACTACGACTTATCGATCATCTGGTTGGCAACGCTTTATACGAGGAGTAGTTATAACATCGTGAGCCATTACGATATTAGTTTTCCGTGTCTCTAATTATGCTACGCGTCCCCAGATGTTGCTACCGGCCATTGTCGCCCCCCATGTACTCCCTGAGTAAACCGTTATTCAAAAACGGTAAGCCTATGGACCAAGTAAAGCTTCACTGTGAAAAAAAAATCGCATGACTTATTCCGATAGCAACATACAACATACCTCAACATACAGCAACATACCTCCAGACGAACTTTCGACCCAAAATTATTGCATTTGTCTGCGTGCATCTTAACACAATTTATTTCCCTCGGCAATTTCATCCGACCACCGAACTCCTTCTAACGTACGTTGGTCGGCTCACAACACGTGAAAAACATGCAAGACGAAGCCGCAGAATCAACGGAAAAGCAACAAAATACAGTACAAGCTTACAAGGAAATTTTAGAGGCAGCGCTGTATAGGTATCACAGTAAAGGTGTCGCGTGTTCTGTCTGACACGTACTTGATGTATGCATGGATGCCCTGTCAGTACCAGTCGAGCCTGTCACGCGTGATAATGTCTTCCTCGCTGGCGTTGACATCCAGCAAGAAGATGTCCGCACGGGCCGTTGCAGCCGGATATGTGGTGCATCATTATCTCCATGGGCGTTAGGCCACAACCGGCTGCTATCATTCCTATCTGGGTGACCTGCTTCAGGCGACGGGCACCGTGAGGCATGAGCCCTTACAAAAATGCTTATTGAGATTTAATTAAGGACAAATTGACTTTTCTCCATGGGATGTACTGTGTTTAAACTAAACGCCTATTGACTTTTTCTGTTGTGTTTCACAAGGATATTGGTCACCATGTTTCTACTGAAACTCATTTTCTGCGTGTCAATTTAGCGTCTTTTGACTTTTTCTATTGAGTTTCAAAAGGATACTGGCAACCGTGTTTCTACTGAAACTCATTTTCTGCGTGTCAATTTAGCGTCTTTTGACTTGTTCTATTGTGTTTCACAAGGATATTGGCCACCGCTTTTTCTACTGAAACTCATTTTTTGCGTGTCAATTGAGTGTATTTTGTGCGAGTCAAAAGAAATTACTGACCAGCTATAGACCGTGTGTACTGAGTGTTAATTGAAAAAAATTGGCGAGTGTATTTTCAACCCTTCCTGCGTTCACTCAAAATCATCTGGTATGCAAGCGTGTTACGCAATTGTCAAAAATGGTGACTGACTTCCTTCACGCTCAGGAACGTAGGCTATTTGCGATATTTCTTGAAAACTAGTCACATATATATTTTCTTTTAGAAGCGGTACCCAAAATGTATTAGGATAAGGCGGGGCAAAATGAGACGCGGGGCAAAACGCGACACTTTGACTTTGCCGACCTCTATAACGAACACAAAAAGTACTTTTTTTTGTTCTCTATTTCGGCGATAGCTACTGTCAGTTGTTCACCATTTTAAATGTAAAAGTGGATGATTGCTCACAGCGTTCGCGCGGGAGAAATTACGCGGCTGGTGTCAGTGTGTTCGTGACCCGTCAAAAAGGGGCGAAATTCTGGTCGGCCAAGTTTTTGGATCCGTACGTAAAGCTACACCTGCGTCAGTACAACAACATGAATATTTATTTTGTTACTCTATGCTACTAACTACACACCTCAGAAAGCTTAGTTCGTTTGGTGCCCGGGGCCAAAGCGGAATTTTTTTTTAATTCGGGCATGTCAGAAGGGCAAAACGCGACAAAAAAGGCATAAAATTGCCTTAGACAGTGTCTTATTAAGTGAACCATTTACTTACACTCATTATATATTTTATTTCGTTGTTTAGGAGGATTTGGACGTACAAGAGAATATCACATACATCTACCTGGGAGGAAAACGACATCAAAAAGCACTGATTGCTATTCAGGACAGGACTCACTTCATTCGTGCTGCATCGAGGTTGTTCCGCGTTCCCAAGGATGCTGTCAAGAGGCGCATGAAAAAATCGGCAAAATCTCCAAATCAGACAGGTCTTGGGGTCCATTTTTAATGGCCAGGTGCGCAGCAGAAAGGCATCGATCGGAGTCCGACGGGCCCCTCGAGCGCCCGACGCGCCGTCGGCCCCTTCCGAGTAAAGAGTCTCCCTTGCCAGCACAAAAAGGGCTAGAAAATCCGAATCTAGCGCTGTTTTAAATTCATCGCCTCACAAAGCCCGGCTGAGGAAGTTGAAAGCCAAGAAACGCCTGTGCAGTTCTGCATCAAAATGGCAAAAAGAGGCGAAGAAGATACGTCAGAACATATCTAGCCTCCAATCGCTGAATAACCCAATGAAGTGCAAGCGTTCAACAAATAACAACATTAGCACAAAGAAAGGCTGACGGTGCTTGATCTGCAAGGAGTTTTAGAGCAACGCAACGCCGCGTTCTGTCTGGATTCAATGCGTGGTGGGTAAATACTGGGCTCATGAAGACTGCGTGAGGGCCCACGGAGTGAATTTCAAGTGCTTCTACTGCAAAAACTGAAGGGATGAGATTTTTTCAGAGTCTAGTTTCAGGGTCTCGAGAGCTCTGTCATTAGCCGCGCAATAACCAGCGGCTTTGAAATAGTATTGAACCGTCCCATACGCTGTGCGCTGATCTAGTATTCCCCTTACCCCCTTACCCAGTACAGGGTAGCCGGCCGGTGTGAGAACTGGCTACACACTAAACAAATTCTGACCCATAAGGGTGTAAAAAAGGGTGCGACACCCTACTGCACACCCTTCGAGCACCCTATTGGGGCCGCAGCACCCTACAAGCGGAACGGAAAGGGTGCATGCATCAGAAGGGTGTAAACTAGGGTGCAAGAAGGGTGCTACAACTAATGGGTGCTGAAGAGCACTCATAAGGGTGTACAGTCACCGACAAAAGTTTGTGAGCAACGTGGTAAACGAACATAGCCAACAGCTTTTAGAGGTCGCCTGGTTGGCCACCACGGTCACACTACAAGCCCTACCAAAGTAGCGGATATCTGAGGTCCGTAATTCTGTGACTATATAAGCGTTTCCACTTCGTATTGGGGTATGTGTGCCCTTATGAAAATGGCTCTTGATTTTCCATTGCCGGACCATGATCGAATTATTGACTTTATTGATTATCAATGGCTTCGCAGTACTCATCGACTTGCTTCAATACTTCGTCAACAACATTTCTGTTGAGCAGTTCGCAATAAAAGTTTCATTGACTCATATTCATTTTTACGTTCTGCTCTTTAGCTTGATGGTTAAAGGGACCGATAACTGATTTTTGTCGACCCATTTTTTTACGGCGCGACATAAAGCTCACCCTTCGTAGTGCTTGTAGCTGCAGTAGTTAATCCCAAAAGGACGTCGTTACTTTACAAGCAGTATTTTTCGATCTGAAAGGCTCTAAACACAGATGTACTATCCGCGTGAAATGAAACCCGAACAGAGGCAAGCATTCGCAGTGGGATAGTGTGTGCCGTCCAGTTGTCACCGTGGACAGGCGCGCATACATGCGCAGTGCTGCCGAACCGGATGCGCGCACCTGTCCACGGTGATAACTGGACGGCACGCACTATACCACTGCGAATGCTTGCCGCTGTTCGGGTTTCATTTCACGCGGATAGTACCTTTCCTCCAGCAACGCTGAGAATTTATAGCGATGCCGCCAGCCCTACTTGCGATTTGTGAAAGCTGCCGTCGTTCTGCTTTCGCAGGAGTTCCTGTAACTATGCTTAACCACCATTATTTTGACCTTTTCGACTACTTTTGAAAATAACAAGCTGCTACAATGAGATGATGTGGCATTATACATCTTCCTTGTATTTCAACCCCGTTGTGTGAGCCTGCGCCCAAGGTTGCCTGTGCCTGTGTCATGGGTGGCTTGTTCCGGCCTCGTTACTCTCTCGATACACGAGCCAAGCCAAGTCATCGAAAACGTCACTACGCATATGCACGGCCGTGCCGCGTAGCAGTGCACGTCATTTCTGAGATGAAGTGTAGGTAGCAAAACTAAGAAGACAGGCAGATTGGGCGAGTTGGTGAGGTTCCATGTTAAAAAATACTACAGCGCTAACACACAGGACGGAGGAAAGAAGCTGTTAAAACGGCAGTGACTAGGAAGCTTACACGAGGCTGTGCCTTACGGTTTGATAAATCTCTTATCTATGACATTGAGCATGCGTGCTCGCCATGTTTGTTTTTCAAAAAACATGTACATGTTTTTCCAATGAACCAGTTGCAAGTTCAGCGCCGTGTGTGTCACTTCTTTCCTCCGTCCTGTGTGTTAGCGCTGTAGTATTTTTTAACATGGAGCAAAACTAAGTTGCTTCGAAACCTTAGCGACCTGGAAACTGCGTGCACGTTTGCATGAGCACGCTGAAAAGTTGCTCAAGACGCGCTGACGAGCATGGGATCATTACGTCACGCGAAGGCAGCGCCACTTTAATGCATACTACTAACGCAGAGCTATATGTACATTTTTATGGAGTAATATCTTTCAATATGAAGAAACCAACAATATTTCAATACTAACAAAAAAAATCGTCGACCGCGTACAGCAATCGATGGTCACGTGGCCGGGGACATCGGATCGTTCATGCTTTTGCCTCCCGAGGCGCCACAGGTCATTTTTTGCGACTTTCAATGAAGAAATAAAAATATAAATCCACCTCCCACGAAAAAAAACAGGGTTGGTTTGAGTCAATGCGACGGACAATCTTTCTATCAGTGGAGTCACCTCATTTCAAGTTCTGGGCAGTTGTCGGTCCCTTTAATATTGTCCTGTCTGCCATTAAAAACTTCACTACGATAATACGATATTGTATGCTAGATGAGTTATTCAGTGTCCACTTGTGTGATTGGTGGTGCCCTTATATTTGCATGTGATGTTTGGTGCTTGTTTGCCGCTAAGCACCTAGGCTGCTTAGTTAGGGAAAACATGCTTAACTTTTTTCAACATGCTGGCTAAATCAAACAGCTCTGAATAGGCGTTTGGTGTCTGCGATCTTTCGCTTCTTACAAACCATGACATGTATCTTAAAAATCCCTCTGTGAAGCTGTTCAACTCTTCTGTTATTTCTTGCTTGAAAGGAGCATTTGGCTGTTGTAGATTGCTTGTCAGCAAGTGTGGTTATAGTTATAATAAAGATTAATATTCTCACAAATATATCCCACAGTGGATATGCCATTTTAGACAGAACATTTTTATAGCTGTTGTGTCTATTCTGCAGGCTTAGTGTAACCCAGCTTGCGCAACTGCAGTAAAGCCTAAGTAAAATGATGTCCTAAGCTTGAAAACACAATTCGCTGTCATAAGCGGTATTAGTGTTTTTTGTAGAAAAGGCTATGAACAGTAATTATGACATACAAATGCACTTACCAGCATATTAGCATTTACAATGCTAATTAAAATGAAGCTACCCTGAATTCTTGTAACATGGTAGAATTTCATAGAGGAGCAATGAAAATATGCTGCACGATATGAATTTCCTAAAGCTCTTCGCATCTCACTTGTGTAAACAGACAAAATTACTTTAAAATGCCTTGTAATTTTTGTAATTTTTCTTAATAAATATATTGTTGCTCGGTAATCAAAGTTGAATAATAGAGTTGGGCTAGTTTGTGTGATTGCTTTAGCTGTGATGTATCTCCTAACATCTACACTGAACAGGAAAGTGAAGGGCAGAGGCAGCTCAGTCTTTCCGGCAGCTCAACTGCCAGAGAGCACTAGGCTTCAGCTGATGAAATTGAAAAAATCACACATGCAAGGAAGCCACTTTTTGTGCAAGTAAATACACCAAGCAATGCACCCTATCGGCTGAAAGCTGTTAAAATTAAATGTAATCCGTGTTTTTAACTGGACACGTGGGCTCTGACTGCTCTCTAGACAGATTGGCAAGATTGCTGCAGTTTCATGGCTGGTTTAAAAATTTAAGTGTATCATTTTTCAACCCGAAGGGCGAGAAGTGGCATATTTAATAAGAACCTTACTGACAATGACTTCTGTTGTCTGTGTAACTTTTGCTGACCTGCTTGCATCTTCATTTCTAGCACACTTGTTGGAGCGTTTTTTTTTTGCCCATGGGGGGGTACCTTGCATCTGTGAATGATTTTTCACCAGTTGAAGGCAAGAGCTATTCCCTGTCTCTTCCTATTTCTGTTATATGTATAGCTGGAAAATATGTTGCAGCTAAAATGGTGAAGTGTGGTTCACACCTTTGGCATAGAAGGTATTGGATAGAGTTCTTGCACAGCGTATTTTTCGTTCTTGCCCTCTTTTGCATTCTTTACTGAGGAATGCACATGCTGGTCATGCACTGCAGTTATTTTGAAAGCAGTGAGTGCGCGAAGACAAGTACAGTGAAAAAATGACACACAGAGGGCTACTTCCAACTGATATTTATGGCAACACAAACACACCATATTTATTTGTGCAGTTTCTTCGCTTATCTCGTGGTACCATTCGTGTTCAAGAACACGGCCATGACATTTTTTCTTCACTAAAGATTAAAGGCATCAACATGTGCACAGAGACGGCAACGAATGTTTAGCGAAGAAAAAAAAGTAATAGCCTTGTTCTTGAGCATGCGTGCTACCACGAGATGAGCGAAGAAACTGCATATATATGGCGAGTTTGTGTTGCAATAAATGTTCTAATAACACTCTTCATTGGGCTAGCTGGTACATTGCATCAAGAAAATATAATTAGCCAAAAAATGAAAGAAGACAGGAAACGGGGAAGAAGACAGGAAAACGGCTAGACTACATTTGGTAGTCTAGCCACTTTCCTGTGTCCTTCACAGTTTCCTGTGTTTGTTCATTTCCTGGCTGGATCTATTTCTTTGTTGCAATAAAAATTAATTGGAAGTAGTGCTCTGTGTGTCGTCTTTTTTTCTCTGTCCTTGTCTTCGTGTGCTCACTGCTTTCAAAATATCATGATACCAAGTAGCTCGGTCCCAGCCTTTACTGCACCCACACAGAACTAATGAAAGAATTTCATCATGACATGTCCATACTTTGTTATATTTTTCTTGTGGAACTTTTAGTTATAAGTGCCCTGTCCTTCTGTCGCAGGCTTCATCTGTCACAAATCGCCTGGCCCGAATGTGAAGAAAACCGTGGCACCACTTCTGTTGAGGGAAGTCAAGCCGCCTGAACAGCTGAAGATGGGTGGTGCAACCAGGGAAGGACTGTGGTTTTATAATGTGAGAGTGCATGAGTGATCGCATTACGCTAATTTAACACCAATTGCATTCACTAGTCAAGTGTTGGAACATTGTAATGTGTAAGTTCATGCACAGTTACATTAGGTGAGCGCATGATAAAG
>JALIZH010030403.1:0-11030 GCA_030522465.1 Rhipicephalus appendiculatus | reverse complement strand
AACCTACGCATGTGACCGAGCGGCGAGCACAACACTGACTGGGGGCGTTGCTTGGCATTTGGCGGCAGCGGCACCGACAGTCAACACGTCGTTTGAGTTCGTCCGTGCTACATTTCAATTTGTCCGACAAATTGCTGCCTGATTCTTCGAGGGACACAAACGCTACGCTGCCGTGACTGCCGTACGTGACTGCCTTCTATGTGACTACCCCTTCACCGCAATTGGAAATCCATTCCGGCCAGAGTAGCTGCATGGTGCATCAACCATCGCATGTGACCGAGCGGCGAGCGCAAACTGACGAGGCGTTGCCTGGCATTTGGCAGCAGCGGCAACGACGGCCACACATCGTCTGAGTTTGTCCTTGCTATACTTACAGGTTAGTTACCTTTTCTTGAGACATGTGTTACTGCTGCCGCCGCCATAGGACTCACACTACGTTATTTGAACAAGTGAGATAATTGCAATGTCGCGGTGTTGTGTATGTAGACTACAGCTTCCTGAGAATGGGCTTTTCATAACCTGTGTCGAGTGTAAGTTTAAGTTTCATTTTGGGGAATGCTCAGGAGTGTCGGAGGAGCAGTTTGGATCTAGGCGGGACGGCACTAGAAAAAAGTTGGAAATGTGATACCTGCAAGGGAGACAATAGCAGAAGCGGAAATGCTGTGGAAGGCTCGAAATATGAAAAAGAGGTATGTACGCGCATGTATACCATTGAAAGCAAGCTTGATTCCCTTCTTAGCCTCCCCGGAAAAATTCAGACAATTGAAGAGTCAATTCAGGTGATCTCAGACAAGTTTGACCAGTTTCAAACGCGTCTACTGGCGGCTCAAGAACAATCAACCAAACAATTGGAAAAAACGGGTTGGCATCCTTGAAAAGGCCAGCTCCAAGGATGTGGATCAACTCAGGCTAGATGTGGATAGCTTGGAATGGCGTAGCCGACGTCTGAACACAGAAGTGCATGGTGTACAGGAAACAGAAAACGAAAGTTTGTTGGGAAAGTTGAACGGAATTGCAGACAAGATCCGTCAACCGCACATTACGATGGAAGATGTGACAGCTGTGCATAGACTTGCGGCGAAACCGGGGAAGACTCGTGGGATTATTGTTCGCTTTAGAAGTCAGGAACAGCGTGATTCATGGCTCGCAAACAAGAAAGAATTAAGGAAAGAAAATGGCAGTGTGTACATCTGTGAGAATATGACTCGTCTGTCTCGCGAACTATTGTCTGCAACTAAGGATCGGGCAAAAAGCGCTGGATACGCGTTTGTCTGGCACACAAATGGAAAGGTACTGGTGCGAAAGAAGAGCGGTGAACGTGCAATGGTCATCCGAAATGAGCGCGATTTGGCAGGCTTGACGTAATCCCTGAAGCGCCTCGATAACTTCGGTTGGTGCTTTTAAGCGCAAGAATCATGAGGATGGATTCGTCGCGCGCCTGTACTTCCAGCCCGTATAGTAGTAGTGCAGCTGCAGACGGGACATGTTTCACTGATAATGTTTGTTCCTACCATGATTATGCCTCTTTCAATGCCTGCTATGGTGATACAGTTTGTCAAAAATATATGTCCGTGTTTCATCTGAACGCATGAAGTATGAAAAATAAACAGGGAAGTTTGCAGGAAGTGCTTGGAAATGTCAAATGCAAATTTGATATGCCTGATATGTCTTGCCATGTATGTGAAAAGACAGATTCAGTATGACGTAGAACGTGAATATACCTGTCATGAATGAAAATGTAGAATGCCTCGTCATTCATATAAAATGTGGGTACTTCTGTGTTATATATAGGCCGACATGCGGCAGCAAAGTACATTTTCTCAATTTTGTAGAAGACCTTTTAAACAATTTAAGTAACAATGGTACTATGTTTTTAATTATGGGTGATGTGAATATTAACATGCTAGGCAATGATGTAAGTGCAAGAGAATTTAACAACATAATTAAATCATATGCATGTCAAAACCTCATCAACTTGCCTACTCGGGTCACGGCAGAAAGTGCCACGTTACTTGACGTTTGCATCACAAATGTGTCTTGCCTTGGCGCTTCTGCAGGTCTGCTGACACTAGATATCAGTGATCATCTGCCCGTTTTCTGTTGGTTGCCGTCGATAAAAGCCCAAGCCACTAAAACATGTACTTCCTCTTATCGGCGCATCAATTCACAGTTGCTAGAAGCTTTTCGCTCGCCTGTTGAAAGAGTAAACTGGGAATTCGTGATGACTACCACGGACCCGAATAAAGCCTACAGTCTTTTTTTATGACAAGCTCAAATATTGCTACGATCGGGCTTTTACTCTTCAATACAGTAGGAACCGTAAAAACAAAAAGAGAAAACCATGGGTTACTGCTACGCTTTTGAACCGAATAAAGACTAAAAACAAATTATACCACTCTTTTGTCAAAAGCCGAGATCTGGCTAAACTTTCCGAGTTTAAAAATTATCGTAATAAACTTAATGGTGATTTAAAACGTGCAAAGCTACAGTACTATGAAAATTTGTTCTGCAGGTTCTCAGACAACTTAAGGAGAGTCTGGCAGGCTGTAAATGATATAAGTGATAGGAAAAATACAAGTAATACTATACACGTAACGTCAGCTCAGGGCACTCTAAGTGATGAAGAAGCTGCTGAAGCACTAAATGCTCAGTTTATACGTAGTGGTGAATATGTGTTACCAGTTGACCTATCGAACACTGCGAAGCTGGAAAGAAAGAGCCTTCTAAACTTCCCTGGTTTTTTCACCTACAACAGCGCTTGAAGTTGAAAAAATAATCAAAAAGCTCAAAAATGACTGCGCTTCTGGTATTGACGATATACTATCACTTCCAGTCAAACACATCGCAGACATAATTTCTATTCCCATCGCCCACGTTGTCAACTCAATGTTTGAATATGGTATATTTCCTGATGCGCTTAAAATAGCTCGAGTATGTCCAATTCATAAAGGAGGAACAGATCATAGTACCAACAATTATCGGCCGATCTCAGTGCTACCTATATTATCTAAAGTTTTTGAAACAGTAATTAACGTCCGCATTGAGTCCTTCATGACAAAATACAATATTTTATGTGACGCACAGTACGGATTTCGAAAAGGAAGATCGTGTGAGCAAGCGCTACTGAAAGCTAAACATGAAATCATAGACAATTTTGAACAAAGACTGTACACAATAGGCCTATTTATAGACTTAAGGAAGGCTTTTGCTCCGGTGAATCATGACCTACTTTTAGATAAGCTGCATGATTATGGTATTCGTGGCGTTGCACTAAAACTGGTACGATGTTACCTAACAAATAGGTACCAGTATGTTTCAATCAATAATGTGAAATCACGGCAATTAAAAATTGTAAATGGTGTTCCTCAAGGGTCCATATTGAGTCCACTATTGTTTAATCTTTATATTAATGATCTTGCTCTCATTCCATTTTCCCAACGACTAATAATGTATGCCGATGATACTAATGTGTTTTTTGCGGACAAATCGATGACCGTGTTGCAAAGTTCAGTTAATGCATATTTAGATCAACTATCAAATTGGTTGCACATAAATAAGTTACAGTTGAACGTTAACAAAACGAAGTATATATTATTTGCGCCAATTAATAAACCACGCAATTGTAAAACTACACTGAAGTTTCGGGGGGGCGGAACTGGAACAGGTACAAACACTCAAATTTCTAGGTGTATGGTTTAAAGAGGATCTGTCATGGAATACTCATGTTACTAACCTTACGGCTGATCTGAGCAAAATTACTGGTTGCTTCTTTAAGATACGCGATATTATTCCCATGTGGTTAAAAAAAGGTGCTATATTATTCGTTATTTTACTCTAGGCTCTCGTACTGTATACTAGTATGGGGCACTACGTATACCCAGAATTATAAGAAACTGATTATTTTACAAAAAAGGGTGCTCAGATTTTTCTAAAACTATCACGGGAAGCCGCAACACTTGAGTTCAGAACCTTTGTTTCTGCAATATGACCTACTAAAGTCCTCTCAGATTTATTATTACAAATTGTTACAACACATAAAAGCTAATAAACTGTTCGTTCCACATGAGCCACACGCGCAAGCTCACTATCCACTACGTAGGACAGTTATTCGAACCACGCGGACAAGAACCCATTATGGCAGACAACACCTTACATATCAGATCGCAGCTTTGCTAAATCGCCCAGAATTGACCGAATTCAATACTCTTACTAAGAGTTCGTTTAAATCATTGTTAATTCAACATAAAATTGAATATAGCTAACTACCTTTCAATTTCCCTAATCTTCTCAAAGTGTGCTATTACTGGAGTGTACTGATGTTGGTGACGTATCATTAAAAATCATTTCGTATAACCTTTTTACCCATGTTAATGACCTGAAATCTGCTGCTGTTCTCAATTTTGATTTCACAAGTTATACGCCCAAATCTCATTCATTTCCGAATATTATACCTAGTATTTTCTTGAGTGATGGGCGTTTTTGTGTACGCAAGATAGCAACTTGAATTGTACATTGTGTTCAGCTTTTGCATATATGTGTTATTGCTTCGTGTTAACCCATTTAGCGCCATTGTTCCCAAATGGGAACGCTACACGTGGTTATTTTCTGAACCCATAATTGCCGAAGTTGGCAAGAAAAGTGCTAATATTTGGTAACAACACCTTTAAAAATGCCCAAAGTTTTCTTTGGACGCAAAGAAGTTTCCATTATAGTTTCGTGTTTTATGTTATGCGGCGAGAACTTCAACGAACTTTTGGCGCGAACACGGCGGTGCGTCGCACGAAGCGTCATTGCGAAAAAAATGTAAGTTTTTCAACTGCATGGTCGGATTTGTATATTCTAGCATCTTTGTGAATGTCTTTAGTATTAGGACACACTAAATAGAGTAGCTGCTTGCATGTATAATGAAAATATGGCGACAAATGTGTGCATGTTCCCATTTGAAAACGTTGGCGTAAAGCGGGGAAGTGGGAGCAGCTGCTCTGCAGTTACGTTTACGTTGGTTTCAACGCATTTTTCTTCACCCAGATGCCTCGAGAAAAGTTTCTTACGGTGGAGGAAGCAGTGGAAATGGTTCTCGCCGACGATTCTGCAGAGGTAACCGATGTTGTGCTCCTACCCCCACCGATTGCGGACGACATTCTTACGGATGAAGAGGAGGGCGACAGTGATATCGCCGTTGTCGACACTCTGCCGAATGATGTTGCCGGTGAGATTGAAGTGCACACGGCTGATTCCGACGAGTGTGAAGTAGCTCTGCAGGAAGAAGTGCCTCCGAGACCAAAAAAAGCGTCTAAAGATCCTCGTGCCTGGAGGCGTACTACACAGTATTCGTGCGCAATAGTAGAGACTGAGTTTCAGCCACTTCGAGTTACGCATTCCGAGCTTGTCGATGAGGAGCCCTTTGATCTCTTTGCCCGCCTATTAAACAAGGAAATCATAGGTCTCATAACCGACGAATCACAACGTCAGCATAACCGAACATGACATACTCCAATTTGTCGCCATTCTATTCTTGAGCGGTTACCACAAGCTTCCACGCTCTGACCTCTATTGGTCGAAAGCTGAAGACCTGAGTGTTCCTTTGGTGGCAAATACAATGAGTTTGCGCAATGTTCCGGTTGATAAAAAGATACATCCATGCGTGTGACAGTCAAAACCTTGAGAAGGGTGACAAAATGGTGAAGATCAGGCCTCTACTTAGGCTTGTCAATAGCTCCCTTCAGCAGTTCGGAATTTTTTCGAAGAATCTGAGCGTGGACGAGCAAATGGTGCCGTATTTTGGCAGGTACAGCTGCAAGATGTTTATAAGAGGAAAACCAATACGCTTTGGTTACAAGAAATGGGTCCTATGCTCTTCATCAGGGTACCCTTTCGACATTGATATCTACTGCGGCAAAAACGACGGCGAAAGCACAAATGTACCGCTTGGAACACGTGTTGTTTTGAACGCTCTAAAGTGTGTTGATGTGCCGACAGACCACGTAATTTTTATGGACAATTTTTTCACATCACATGCTTACTGCAAGAGCTGAAAGAACGCGGATTTAGAGCCACTGGAACCGTTAGGGAGGTCAGGCTAAAGAAATGCCCACTTCCGGATTCGAAGGAACTTGCCAGTCAAAGCAGGGGATCTTTTGATTTTATATGCGATGGCGACGTGCTTGCTGTGAAATGGAATGACAATAAGTGTGTGTGCGTTGCCACAAATTATGATGGTATTCACCCGACCACCACAGTCACTCGCTACAGCCGAAAAGAGCGAAAGCGAGTTCCAGTGCCCCAGCCGAGAGTAATACAACAATACAACAAGCACATGGGCTGCGTCGACTTGCTTGACAGGTTCATCAGCGACTATCGTCCTTTTCTACATGGGAAAAAGTGGTATTGGCCTTTGCTGAGCAACCTCCTTGTAACACTGCGTGTTGCAGCCCGGAGGTTGTATACAGAGGTAGGGAGCCAACCACCACTTGACCAGCTTCAGTTCACGAGGCTTATCGTCCAAGGTCTGCTCACAAAGAGGCTGGACACGCGAGAACGACCTGGTCCTTCAGGTGCTCTTGTTTTCCACAGCAAGGAAGGCCACGGCCACCATTTAGTGCCCTTGGGAAAACAGAGCAGGTGCCGCCAGTGCACCAAAAACACACGAATGAAGTGCCAGATGTGTGCCGTCCCACTCCACATCCATTGTTCGCCTCTCAACCACGCGAAAAAATAAGGCGCGCGTGGAGAAACACGCCTTCTTTCCGACCCGCGAGGAGAGCGTAAGCTATTCCAGCGTACATATGCATAGAGCCATTGTTCCCATTTGGGAACGATCTGTATATCATAAACCAATGATACCAGTGAAATAAAATATATTTTTCATGTATAATTCAGCCCTCTAGCCAAGCTAAAATAGTTTGTTTTGTTGTTGCTGCGACACATCTAGTAGAGGCGTTTAATGGGTTAATTTGCTGTGCTATTGTGTTATGTTGTAAGACGGCAATGTTCCACATGCCTTTATCCTGCAAATAACCTGTTCGCCGCTGCAGCCAAATCTGTGAACGGAGCAGGAGCCTCTGTCAGGCCTTTGTGCCTTTTGCTCTTGCCACCTTTCTTTAATGTCACAGAAGAAATAAAGGCTTTCTTCTTCTTCTACAGTGTTCTGGTTCGCATAGTGGGGGCTTCCTACTTGATGAAAGTGACCGGACGCGGGAGGGACGGACACAGACCCGAGCATAAGATGCTTCACATCTAAAAAAGAAAACATCCCCATCTCCCGCTAAAGGGAACCATGTGTGGATGCGAAGCAGCGGGCATGGTTAGCTTAAGCGGGAGAAACGTCGCCGCTCCCGTTTCGCGGCAGCGCCCCGGGTGCTCATCGCGGCGCTGCACAGGAGAGAGAATGAGGCGCATGCGCTCTGTCCTTTTCATACCGCGGAACTACCGTGGCGCCCCCAGCGGAGTACGCAGCTGTCGCATCACCTGTCGTGCGCGCTGCTCCGTAGAGGATTCCTAGAGGACAGAACCGTAGGAGGGGAGAGAGGGGGGAGGGGACGCGCATGCGCTGTGGAGGTGTAGGACGCGGGCGCCCCTCTGTAGAGTTGAGGATTCCTAGAGGAGAGAAAGGGGGGTGAGCGTAGTAGAGGAGAGAGAGGGGGAGGGAACGCGCATGCGCTGTGGGACGCGGGATGGAGAGACGGACTAAGTCCCCTCCAAACACATGCAAGCAAGATCAAAGAATGGGGTCAACCTGGGCGACAGACACCATCTGCCTAGCCATTGCTAAGCAGCCACTCTGTGCTCGCGGCCATGACTCTGATGACTGTGATAGTGGTTGACGGGCTTCATATTACTACAGTGTTCTGGTTCGCATAATGGGTGCTTCCCTACTTCATGAAAGTGGCCGGACGCTGGACTCGGGACGCGGGACGGACATAGCCCCGAGCATAAGATGCTTCGCATCTGAAAATTCCCCATCTCCCGCTAAAGGGAAGCATGTGTGGATGCGAAGCAGCGGAGAGATGGTTTGCTTGAGCGCGAATTTTATTGAGAGGATAAATGAGAATGTATAAGAGAAGACGGAGAATGTGGTGGTTGCGTGTTTATTTAGAGAACGTGTGCGATTCCTTGCATCGGTGCACCGGGCGCTTTGAAGACGACGGCCTTGTGATCGGTGAAGTGTAGCGTCAGGGGTTGCTTTTAAAGAGTTTTCATTGAGAAGTTTGAGAAGATGAGGTCTGTGCAAGCTACTCTTATGGTTGTCGGTTGTATGTTGTCGTCGGAAATGCGGCGCAACGAGTACACGTCTATCATGTGGTGGACGAGCCAGTCGTTCGTCGTTATATCCACGTTGAAGTCACCCGCAAGTACGAAGGGTGTGTGGCTGTATGTCTTTGTGTACTGTGCCATGACCTTCTCTAGGTAACGTTCAACGTTCTCTCTGGAGATGTTGGGTGCGACATACATTGTCATGACTATGATGTTGTGGTTGTCAAAGTAGATTGTAACGGCCGAGCGCTCTCCGTTGTTTTCTTGGCCGGTAGGTTGTAGGTCTAAGGCTTTTGCGTGGAGATGGCGTTTGACGTATATGGCGACACCACCGGCAGGACGTTTTGCCTTCGTCGGTCTTGGGGCGTTCCACGTTTCTGTGAGACACAGGATGTCCGCTTTGGTTAGGACGCAATCACGTTCGATGGCTCTGGCGTGTGCGTTTAGGGACCGGCTGTTTAGCAGTGCTATAGCCGCGTTTAGCCTGGCTGATTGCGTGGTTGGAGCGAAGTCGAGCGAGCTTCCAAGTTGTGGGAACGTCGAACTGTAACCACAATCGTCTGGGGAACACGTCTTCTCCGTCTTGTAGGGATCGTTGTGCGACTCTTCGTTCACACAGACGCGCATGCGCTGTGGGGATTTGGGACGCCGGAGCCGCTCCGTAGAGCTGATGATTCCTAGAGGAGAGAAAGAGAGTGAGCGTAGGAGAGGATAGGGGAGGGGACGCGCATGCGCTGTGGGACGCGGGGGCCGCTCCGTAGAGAAGATGATTCCTAGAGCAGAGAAAGGGGATGAGCGTAGGAGAGAGAGGGGAGGGGACGCGCATACGCTGTGGTAGTGTGGGACGCGGGAAGGAGGGACGGACTAAGCCCCCCTCCAAACACATGCAAGCAAGATTAAGGAATGGGGTAAACCTGGGCGACAGACACCACCTGCCCAGCCATTGCTAAGCAGCCTCTCTGTGCTCTCCGCCATGACTCAAGGAATGGGCTCAACCTGGGCCACAGACACCACCTGCCTAGCCATTGGTAAGCAGCCTCTCTGTTCTCTCGGCCATGACTCTGATGACTGTAGTAGTAGTTGACGGCCTTCATATTACTACAGTGTTCTGGTTCGTATAATGGGTGATTCCCTACTTCATGAAAGTGGCCGGACGCGGGACGCGCGACGGGGGGACGCGGGAGGGACGGACAAAGCCTCGAGCATAAGATGCATCGCATCTAAAAAAATTCCCCATCTCCCGCTAAAGGGAACCATGTGTGGATGCGAAGCAGCGGGGAGATAATTAGCTTGAGCGGCAGGAACGTCGCCGCTCTCATTTCACGGCAGTGGTCCGGGCGCTCATCGCGGCGCTGCACAGGAGAGAGAATGAGGCGCGCGCGCTCCATCATTTTCATACCGCGGAACTACCGTGGCACCCCCAGCGGAGTATGCAGCTGTCACACCACCTGTCGTGCGCGCCGCTCCATAGAGGATTCCTAGAGGAGAGAGAGGGGGAGCAGACGTGCATGCGGTGTGGGGATGTCCGGCGCGGGCGCCGCTCCGTAGAGTAGATGATTCCTAGAGTAAAGAAAAGGGGTGAGCGTAGTACAGGATAGGGGGAGGGGACGCGCATGCGCTCTGGGAGGTGTGGGAAGCGGGGGCCGCTCCGTAGATTAGAGGATTCTTAGAGTAGATAAAGGGGGGTGAGCGTATGAGAGGAGAGTGAGAGTAGGAGGGGACGCGAATGCGCTGTGGTGGTGTCGGACGCGGGTTGGAGGGACGGACTAAGCCCCCTCCAAACACATGCAATCAAGATTTAGGAATGGGGTCAACCTGGGCGACAGACACCACCTGCCTAGCCATTGCTTATCAGCCTCTCTGTGCTCTCGGCCATGACTCTGATGAGTGTGGTAGTGGTTGACGGCCTTCATATTACTACAGTGTCCTGCTTCGCATAATGGGTATTTCCCTACTTCATGAAAGTGGCAGGAAACAGGGGAGGCCGGACGCGGGAGGGACGGACATAGCCCAGACCCCTCCAAACACATGCAAGCAAGATCTAGGAATGGGGTCAACCTGGGCGACAGACACCACCTGCCTAGCCATTCCTAAGCAGCCTCTCTGTGCTCTCGGCAATGACTCTGATGACTGTAGTAGTGGTTGACAGCCTTCATATCACTACAGTGTTCTGGTTCGCATGATGGGTGCTTCCCTACTTCATGAAAGTGGCCGGACGCGGGACGGGGGACGCGGGACGCGGGACAGACAGAGCCCCGAGCATAAGATGCTTCGCATCTAAAAAACTTCCCCCACCTCCCGCTAAAGGGAACTATGTGTGGATGCGGGACCATGTGTGGGACGTGGGACGGAGGGACGGACAAAGCCCCCCGCAAGCACATGCAAGCAAGATTAAGGAATGGAGTCAACCTGGGCGACAGACACCACAGGTAGTGCGTGTTATTCTTTGGTTGCACCCACCACCTGCCTACCCATTGCTAAGCAGTCACTCTGTGCTCTCGGCCATGACTCTCGTGATGTGGTGGTTGATGGCCTTATTGTACTACAGTGTTCTGGTTCACGTAGTGGGTGCTTCCCTACTTGATCAAAGTGACGGGACGCGGGAGGGACGCACACAGCCCCCGCCATAAGATGCTTCGCATCAAAACATCACAGCATTCCACGAAGTGACGGATGATGAAAAAAAATTGCACCATCTCCCGCTAAAGGGAACCATGTGTAGATGTGAAGCAGCGGGCGCTAACGCTTACATTGGCGGTGGCGTTGACGCTGGTGCT
>JALIZH010030402.1:0-10063 GCA_030522465.1 Rhipicephalus appendiculatus | reverse complement strand
CTGAGGTCCTGATTTTTTATCTTTGAACTCGGCGGGTCAACGCTGCCGATATCAGTTTCTCTTAACGCTCTCATATTTAAGTTGCGAATCTCTGCGAATCACCTGTGGCGCACGTACCGCGGCCCGCGATAGCCGTGTTGTGGCCGCACTTGTCTGGAAGAAAACGTTTGAAGACGTACACGACAAGCTTTTCGCGTTATCCATGTCGTTATCAGACAGTCATATTCCTCAAACCCTCTTACTTTCCCATACCAATTTTGGCTTACACCACGTTAAAGAGGCGATCCCGAGAGCATTCAGACATAGGCGGCTGGATAGATGGATACGTTGATAGAAACGCTCACGGTGCCTGCAGTTCGCTAAGAAATGCTTTGCACTTAAAAAAAAAACGATTGTTGCAACCCGTACTGACTGCCCTTCATCCATAGCAGGAAAAGTTCAGCAGCATGCTCAGCTACCCGTAACTCCTGGCGGATAAAGCTTACTTCAAACTTGGTAATGTTATAAGATTGGTGATCAGGCTTGCTGCTAGATGTAACGTGAACCAGTGAGAGACACGTATTAAATCACGTTGACGTTCTCCGTCGATCACATTGTTCCTCGCCTGAACGTTTTTGCACCTACCTTTGCGTCACACGTCCTCGCGGATCAGCCCACATTTCGCCAGCACTATATCAAGTGATGACGCGGCATGATGATGTCCTTTTATGACGTCACAAATTCAGAACTCGGTGAAGTGATTGTGACGTCACATGATGACGTCACAACATGTCATGATGACGACATCATTCTCGTCGGGTACAAGAATTCACGCACACCTTCATTCGCTCGCCACGTTTCTTTAATTTACTGGCCCGTACTGGGAATCTAAACCCTTGCTCGCCCACAACACAGAGAGAAGCTGCACCATTTAATCAGCGGTGCGCTATCAAGTTGAACAATGAAAATTATTACAAACACTTACATAGGTTCATGTGTTTCAGGTCAACATGAAAATAATATAACGCGGTCAACGCTTGAGATAACTATGATGACAGCATTCCGTAAACCACTCTGTTGTTGCACTTTTCTAACCCGGCTTAGTCTTTGGGATCGGAAGGCGGGTGGCTTGTAGGCTGCTCGGTTCCTCGGCGGTTCTTGTTATTTTGCTGAAATAGAGTTTTCGTGAAAAGTATGGTTGTCAATTCCTGCTTTAAAACAGCAACATATATGTGCACTTATGTGGCAACGCAACGCTGCCTATATTGCTCATGCTAATCCTGCTTTTATGCGTAGTGCTCTAATTTAGGGATACGACGTTATACTCAGACGCACAAAAGCAGTTGTTTTACACCGAGGTGACGCTATAGATCTAAGTGGTTTATATTTACATATTTGTTTATCCCGCATTGCAACAGTTTTATTTTGTAGAAAAAAATTTATTTTTACCATAACAATGCACAACACAGGCGGAGAGTTTTCAGTGTCCCGGAGGGGGCGGGGCCCCGCACTGTGAGCAAAAATAAACCGAGATCGGAGTAAATGACTTGTCCTCTAGCGCCATGCCCCGATGGGGATTTTATATACTCCCTACAGGCGGAGTAAAAGATTTACTCCCCCCAAAGGAGGGCGTTTTTGGATGGATTGAGGGAATTATTTACATCCATCGGGGAATTTCTTCAGGTAAGTATGGGAGTAAATTTTTAACACGAAAGTGTTTTATGCCGGGGTCCACCAAGATTTGACTGACGTACTTCCGTCACGGAAATGACGTCGAAAAAATAGCCTGATCAAAAGACAAAGAAAAAAGTTCCGTCAACGGGAATCGAACCTACGACCTCTTGGTCAGCGACAACAGATACCGGGCACGCTACCCATTGCGCCGCTGTCACATACTTTGTAGCCTTTAAAAACAAGTCTTTTATATCTACCAGTGTCCTCTCACAGTGCTCTTGCTAAAGTGAAGTACTGTATTATGACCGTGAAATGCACGATTAGTTCCTTCAAAGCGTCATTTCTACGCGTCCGTCCCATTCAGCGTGTTTCGAATAGGAAAAGTGCAATTTTGTCGACGCGTTAACACACTGCCAGGTGGCGTTCTTACCCCTAGCATCGACCTCGCTCATAGCATCCGTCCATTCAAGAAATAGCTCTGGGACGCGCGAGTGCTTCACGTCACTGGCCTCCATAAAAAGGCTGGACGGCGCACCGCCGCTACCCGAGGCGCGAGCTTGTGAAGCCACCGGAAGTTCTCTTGTCTGTCCCGGAAGCGGCCGTCTGCTGCGCTTTTCTATGCGCGCTGAGCTGCTTTTGTGATCGTATTCCTTGGCATTTTCTGAATATCACGTTTCTGGCGGTCAATTGCATGACAAGGGAGCATGCTGCAGCCATCGATGCAAACAAATGTAGGGTAAATGAACTTTTTAAGATGAAAGTATGTTCACATAAACCTGACGTCTTCATCGATGTGCGCCTTTATGTCATAGACATTTACTCTTGACGTCGTAGTTTTGTGACTGCTGATCGTGATGTCCATCCGATTATGCTAGACGTGCTCAAGAAACCGGAATAGCTACACTACAAAAGAGCTCGTTTGTTTATTTGGTAGAGTGACGTCGGTATCCACGCATTTTTTTTACTAATGACTCAAAATGATCAGTTTCGCGAAATGCTTACGGATGGATGATACAGTAGTTTTGTAATTTGGCTACTCGATGTCTTTGCATTGTGATGAACCCTAGTCTTGATTTGCGATACAATTATGAATTTCACGCGAAGCATGAATTGGTTGGACTCAGCAGCTAGCATGTCCTTGTGCAGCTCTGGTTGTAGCTTTAGAGGTCTCCTGAGAGCGTGGTCATAGTTGACTCAAGAAATCAGTGCTTCCAGAAACCTCTCTGGAAGCCCAGGCGCCTGGGTCAGCCTAGGAATTGCTGCAGCATTACTCTCTCTTTTTTATTGAAGGTTGTGGCGTCTCCACAACTTCGGTTTTACTTCGCGAAATCTGGCGGACTTCTGTTTGGCGCTGTGACGACATGTGACCGGGCACAACGTGAGGTCTCGGCATCCCGACAGAGGATGACGGACACGAGAGCGATACCTCAAGACTATGTTTATTCTCCAACGTTCCAACTGAAGTGTTGTGCGATGTTTTCGACGTATATATGCATAGGCGTGCGCACGAGGGGGGGCAGAGGGGGCGGCCGCCCCCCCCCCTAGTCACCTAAGAAGGGGGGGCGCATAGTCTGCCCCATACATTGACTTAATAGGGAAGGGGGGCGCTGCGACGACCCTTCGCCCTTCCTGAATGGGGAACCCTGCGCACGCTTATGTATATATGGCTAACCGCGTAGCGAATCAGTGCGAATGCCGCTCACCTCTGCGGTAACGCTGACATGTGTTGCTACAAAACGTGCCAAATGGACGTTCTGATTCTGGGCAACACATAACAAACGAACTATCTATCTTCGTTTAGGTTGTCGCGAGCAGAGAGAGGCGGAAATCTTCATTTCTGAACAAGCTGATGAAAGGAGAGGCCACGGCCACCATAGTACAGTAGAAGCTAAAAATCGCCAGCGCCGCCTTAAAAGGGTGGTCTAGCGGTAGCGTGTCGGCTTCGTAATTTAATGTACGACGAAGGGAGCGGGTTCGAGCCCCACCCAGTGAAACTTTATTTTTTCTTGCCGCCTTTTTTTTTTTGTTGCAGTGTTTGTGTTTCAGTTAGAATTACGATCTGGCAATGAACGAAATATTCAAAAGCAATTTAACAGCCCAATTTCAGCCTATACCTGGCGTCAGTGTGCCCGAGCGCCAGCGTCCGAGAGTTACTTTTAGGGGATTCGCCACCGCAGATTCAGGCACACAAAGCCTGCAATGTAACCAACTATATTGCCAACGTATGGTGACAACGAAGGATTACGCTCAGCCTGCCCTTCAAGTTCGTTTTTTACGGGCTCACAAAAATGCAGGTGATTCCAACTACCAACTGAGCATACATGATGGCTTATTTCCTAGTAAAACGAGCAAAACTTGATGCGATTTCCGAGTACCACTCGTCAAACGTCTTCCTTGAAGACCTTCCTAGTCAGCTTGAGCAATATACAGCGCTACAGGGAGGCATTGTTTCAAAATAAAGAAAACAAACGCTGGTCCGCCAACAGCAAACGAGTGGTCGCGCGCTCGCTTCCGGGACACCAACGGCGGCTTCCGGTGGCTTCACCCGCGCGCGCTCGATGCGCCATCCAGCTCCTCCTAGTGGAGATCAGTGCTTCACGTGGCCGTAACTCCGCGCTCCCCGCGAAAAATCGCAGCCGGCCAATGGGGAAGACACGACGCGCGTTGCGTTTCCCTCTGGTCGGGCTGCGTTGTTCAATAACTCTAACATGCCGCGAGTAGACGACCTTAGCCACCTTAGCCCAAGTTCGGCGTCCAATCAGTGACGCTCTTCTAGCTGTCAGACCGCTTTCTATGATTCCACTCTCACCGTACAGCTACCACAAGCACCTATGACCACAAGCGTTTGTTTAATCATTGATCATGGACGTTAGTCGTCGGGATACAGATGTACCTCCAAGCGTCAACGTGGATGCATCCACGTTAAACGGTGCTATAACTGTCAAACACTAAGAGACATTGTGCAGGCTATCTTATATCAATGTACAGTGAACATTCAACTACTTCTGTGAGGACAGGTTTCACTTTCGTGTTATACCGATTCCTATGACAGAGGGATCAACCACGTTTTCTTTATATCCATCGGGGAATTTTTTCAGGTAAGTAGAAGAGTAAATTTTTATATCCATCGAAAAAAAAGAAAAAAAGTGACTGCCTTTCACAGCCGTACACTTTGCGAGTGAATATTTAATTAAAGTAGCTTCGACGCACTTAACATGATCGCACGTAAACAAACATGCACACAAAGCTCGCAAATTATTACAACACTCACATCGACCGCCACTTGCGCTGAACAACCACACATCGGTCGCCGGGTATATATAGGCACCGTATTTTGACCTCCCATGTGGCTCTGGTGGGCACTTCTTTTACGCGTAATTAAGCAATAAACATTCATCGCATAGGTATAAAACTACGATGGTCTGATAGGTACTCCTGAAACACACATATCTTTTATTTTAAATCCGTCAAACATTGACCATTTTTTAATTGGCGAAACTTAATTAATTATCCGCTGGTGCTCTATCGCATGGGCTGAATTTGCATGAGCAGTACTGTGTGTGTGTCCATAATATACACTGAATCGTACAGAAACCCACAAACCACGAGCGGCCATGCAGAGCACTTCAGCGGCACACTGTACACATTCAGCAACACCGGCGCAGAACCGAGGCGCCCCGCCGCTACCGCGTCCTTGCCGCCGCCGTAGCTAGGCCTCTCCCAAGAGTGCGGCTCGGCTATACGATGAACGACTGCTGGCGATCACAAAATGGTTGCTGTTGCGCAGTTTTCGTGGTCGTTATTTTTCACACACAAAAGAAATAGGTGTCCGCTATCCGCACAGTTTAAGCTGGAGCGATAGACTTCAACGAACGAGACGGTTCGCAGTCAAGATTCCTGGTTGCCCGCAGTGCATGGGCAGCCGTATGTTATTTCAGTGGGTTCAGTGTGCCTCTGCGTCGTATCGTCGCTCGCCCTCGCGTTAGATGTTTGACAGCTGTGGGCGCATGGCACAGAAAAGACAATTTTAACTGTTATTCATTCCAGCAGTCTTTATTTACTCTGAAACATATCCTTTGATTCGCCGGTGGCCGGTGCGAGCTCGTAGAGCTCGCCACGGCGGCCGGTGCAGCAATGCGAGCTTGCTACGCCGCCGGTGCAGCAATGCGAGCTTGCTACGCCGCCGGCTTGATACCGACGACTTAGCGCACCTTTCTTACCGCTTAGAAGTTGCAGCCGATGAAATACCGGTGACACTCCGAGAAGCAACCGTCGCCGGCGGTCGGGGCGAGCGCGCCGGCGGCGCAGCTCTCACACCGGCCGCCGGCCAGTTTCATGCCGATGTCGTGCGAAGCCTACTTCGTACCGCTTCGAAGCTTTAGCCGGTGAAACTCCAGAAGCAACCGCTGACGATCGCGACAGCTTACTTTTGTTACCGTTGAAATTATCCTTCGCAGTTCTTCGTAACTCGGCACTTTGAAGCGAGGTATTCGCGGCGTGTCGGTGGCTTGTACTCGTGTGCTTGCTTGCATGGGCACGACCGTTCGGACAGACAGCTCGCGGTCGGACGCTGGCGCGAGTGAACCTTCTCTCTCTCCAGAGTGGCTCAGCGGTGCGAAAAACCTTGACACGTTCACACTAAGCACCTACCGGCTGTTGTAAATCCTCGCTGCACTGATAATTTCGTTGTCTGTCGACAAATACTCACACGGTGACCCACACACGCACACACTCGCACGTCACGACCAAAAACGTTTTTTAAAACTCCCATATGGGAGTTTCTACCCACGTGACCTGAAACTCCGTGGGGAGTTTAACAAGGTCATGTCGTTCATAAACTATCTCATTAAGCAAGGGGTGTTTTACGACGACATGTGCCGACTTCACTCTCCTACCACGGAGTAAATGATTGGGGCATGGGAGTTTTGGGGGGCTCATATGCTGGAAAAGCTCCCATCTCGGCTAATTACAGTGCGACTTGCTCTTCCACATTTCTCATTTCTCTCTCTCTCTCCTCCCCTATATATATATATATATATATATATATATATATATATATATATATATATATATATATATATATATATATATATATATGTATATATATATATAGTCGTACTCTCTCTTTCTCCCTCCCGCTCGCTGTATATTATATATGTATATATTTACAGCGAGCGGGAGGGAGAAAGAGAGAGAGAGTCCGACTTCCAAATTAGACAATTTTACATAATTTTAGTCTCTTAGGTGCCAAGACCGCGATATCATTATCAATTCGATCTGTAGTGGGAGACTCCAGATTTATTTTTTCAATTTACACAAACACATCGATCCACCTCGTAACGCACTTGGCTCAAAGCGAAAAAGTCCGCACAGGCAGCTTCTGGCTGACTGCATCGCATAAAGTCAATTTCCACAATGCATGTGATCTGCCGAATTTTATTGACAAGCTTACTTTAACATGCACCAGACAGGAGAGAGTAGGCTATAGAATGCTGGTCTAAGAAGCTTTAATTATGCCAGTGAATTTAATTTAAGATGGGCCAAAAGATTTCTCGTAAGGTAGCAAATACCATGCGCTACCACTACACCTTTAGTGAAGCTGGGGTTATCAATTTTTCCGCCAAAGCTTGTTTTCTGGACTAGTATTTGAGTTGGTGTTCGGTCACCGAACGGGCACTAAAACCATTTTCTGACAAATAAAAAAATGCGTACCATTTTTTCTTTCTCGGCACTTTTGTCGGCAGGCATGTCGAAGGGTACTCATTTGTGGACAACCAAGAAATTGCCTTTTTTTTTATTGGGAAAAGAAATCTGTGCGAAAAAATTCACTGACTGACTGTGTCGGGATCGCTTTGTTTTCTCAGTGGCATTTTTGGGTTCCGAAAACCTGTGGCTACGCGGTTCAAGACTTTTTAATGCGTCAATTGGTCGCTTCAGTTTTTCATCAACACATGTTCTGCACATACAAACCCGTCTGAGGAGCATTTTACACGGAATGTTCAATTAGTTACCGGCTCCCAGGGTCCGAATTTTAAGAGGATGAAATGAAAAACAAGCGGGCATAAACAGCCCCCGCGAAATAGCTGCCACAGAGGACGGCAAACAGTCCGTTGTCAGTGGACGGGTACCCAAGCCAAGCTCTTAAAAAATATCCCGGGCCGGCGCCGGCGAAGGCAGTGCCCCCCTTAAAGCAGGCGCGCGCTCCGTCATTTTCATACCGCGGAACTACCGTGGTGCCCCCCAGCGGAGTATGCAGCTGTCACACCCCCTGCCGTGCGCGCCGCTCCGTATAGGATTCCTAGAGGACAGGACGAGGGGACCTTAGGAAAGGAGAGAGAGGGGGGAGGGGACGTGCATGCGCTGTGGGGGGTGTGGGACGCGAGAGCCGCTCCGTAGAGTAGAGGATTCTTAGAGGAGAGATGGGGAGAGGACGCGCATGCGCCGCTCCGTAGAGTAGATGATTCCTAGAGCAGAGAATGCGGGTGCGCGTAGGGGAGGGGACGCGCATGCGCTATAGGGGTGTGGGACGCGGGGGGCCGCTCCGTAGAGTAGAGGATTCCAAGAGGAGAGAAAGGGGGGTGAGCGTAGGAGAGAGAGGACACGCATGCGCTGTGGTGGTGTGGGACGCGGGAAGGAGGGACCGACTAAGCCCCCTCCAAACACATGCAAGCAAGATCAAGGAATGGGGTCAACCTGGGCGATAGACACCACCTGCCTAGCCATTGCTAAGCAGCCTCTCTGTGCTCTCGGCCATGACTCTGATGACTGTGATAGTGGTTGACGGCCTTCATATTACTACAGTGTTCTGGTTCGCATAATGGGTGCTTCCCTACTTCATGAAAGTGGCCGGACGCGGGACGGCGGACGGGGGGACGCGGGAGGAACGGACAGAGCCCCGAGCATAAGATGCTTCGCAACTAAAAATAATAGCGAAGGAGTTATATGATGTTTGTAGAATCTTACAGAGTGCCCGTGCCTGGGATAAGCAGACTAAAAACAGTACAGAAGTTTATACAGAACTTCTGCATAAAAGTAAACAGCTCATTTTCATGCAGCTAGAGTGCTCTTGAGTACTTTGAAAATGATCTCATTGAAGCGCAGCCAGAACTTGTGCAAAATACCACCTGACGCACATTTAGAACATCAAGAGGGAAACAGTATTTCGTTTTAGGAGCGAAGCTTCTTAGGCCGGCACCCCACCGTCGCCGTTGAAGCTCCCTGGCACGGTGCCAGCTGTGGCGTCTCCCCCTCACGCAGGAGGATAAATGAGCTTTATGAGCGCTGGAACGCGGATGGCGTCTGCACGATGCGCAAAGATCGAGAATAGGAACGCATGGAAACGGAGGCAGATTAGTCTCCCTCTCCCTCTTTCTTCGACTCTGCCCTCTCCCCTCAAAGCGGCGAACGTGCGAAACCATCGCTTCACCCTGTCGTCCGCCTAGTGGTTGGTCCGTTGCCTGTGGAATGAAGCGCCGCGCGCGCCGAAAGCCGCGTGCGTCCCATTTCTAAGGATCTTCGCACATCGGATGTATTCGCACACGGAACAATTGCTAGTTTTTTTTCACAGTGATTTTCTCGCGGCGTCCTTGATTTGAGCACATTCTTTAGGATAGTGACAGAAGGCGTTTTTTTTTTTCAAGAAAATTAGACTGTACACTATCATGTTCGGGGGAAAACTCATAAAACTAGACCAACACATGCACAAAAGCCAAAGCTGAGACAATTAAAACTTCAACTGAAAAGAAAAAGTTCGCAGATAATATTTGTCTGGGTTACGTGCGGAAAGCATAATACGTTACGAGAGGCAGCTGCAGCATTGGAGAGCTCCGAAAGTTTGGACCACCTGGGGTTCTTAAACATTAACCTAAATGGAAGCACACGGGCGTCCCAAATCTGGCCTCAATAGAATTGCGGTCGCCGCTACTGGGGTTCAATCCAGCGACCACCGGGCCAGCAGTAAAGCACTATAAACATAAGACCACCAGAAAAATCACTGGTAGAGTAACTTTAGACGATTCCTGAAAGAGAGTTTTCTGTCGAGCTTCCACGAGCGAAAGCCAATGAGCGTGGGCATGCAAATAATCGGTATAATTCGCTGACTAGAATTTCAGCATGACAGCAATCCTCCTCACAGTACGAATATTGAGAGCTTATGATTACCAGAAGAAAACAATGCTGTAAAACATTAATATTTGCAACTCATGCCCTAACATCACCCAATTCCGCCACCTCCGTGCTTTGGTTCCACCACGGACAAATTAAATGCAGTCTTAGTCTGTAGCGGACAGTAATATCACACGGCGTGATTGGTATTTTTAGGGTGCGCAGGCTCGCGTTCATACACGAAAATACAGATGAACAAAAGTGAAAATGACTAAAAGAACCTTGCAATAATTTTCGAACACAGTCT